>OMKZ01028317.1:2427-13397 GCA_900302535.1 Neoniphon sammara
TATACATTCTTGCAAGTGTAAATTAGTCCGACAGCGGAGGAGGGATTCTACATGTATACATCGTCGTCTGCTTCAGCCTTTAAGAGTTGTGAAGACATTCGTCGATTCAACATTAAGGTGAGAAACAGTCACTCGAGGCCCAATGTTAGCTTAGTTAGCTGAGTAAGTTAGCTAACATGGCGCATTCGTGCTAATGTTATGTGAAACACGTAAAACTACCATACACTCGTTTAGCTGGAGTGTAAAATTTGTTTCACAGGACTTCAGCGCTCTCTAACGTAACCTCCGTCTTACATGAATGATAAAGTAACGCTATGTTCTACCAGCCGAGGAATAACGTGGCAAACGTTACGAGTAGAGAGCGCGTAACGCTATCAAATCGACCTAGTTAACGTTAGCATACTTAGCTAATTGTAAATCTCATTGTTTGAGGAGGAATATTGTCTACCACTCTCAGCTGTACAACCATGCATATGTTTTAGTTGTTCGCCATATTGGTCAATACTAAACATGACAGGCCTAATGTCTTTAAAGGTGAAAGATGACACAGTTTTTACCACCGAATCTGCTGGCCCTCTTTGCGCCGCGGGACCCCATACCGTTTTTGCCGCAGTTAGAGAAACTGCCCCACGAAAAACACCACAACCAACCTTACTGTGGCATCGCACCCTTCATCAGGCACTTTGAGGTGACCATTCTAACCAATAAATTGCAAATAAGGTCTGTTGTCTGTTTGCTTTGTTTTTAAAGCCATATTTTCCCCCTTGTCTATTTCTGACCAGGACCCTAGAGATGCCCCTCCACCAACAAGGGCTGAAACCCGTGAGGAACGGTTGGAGAGAAAGGTGAGGCAAATGGAGACTAGGACATTATTGTGATCACGTTTTGATAGGGAAGTTGCAGACTGTGGGGACACGTCTGCCTTAACTAGGAAGTGGGTATGTGCTGTAAGCTCATCATTTCCTGCCAATCTGTTTGTGTTGCAGAGGCGAGAGAAGATTGAGAGGAGACAAGCAGTAGTGGAAACAGAACTCAAGCAGTGTAAGTTTATAAGGTGAAATGTACAAGCATATAATCGCAGGTGGCGGCTTTGGTCATGAATAATCTTTTTTTCCTGTCTGTATCGTTTTAGGGGATCCCCATAATGATCTCAATGCACAAGGGGATGCTTTCAAGACATTATTTGTTGCACGAGTGGTGAGCATTTCAGTATTAAGTGACTTTGAAATGTCTTTACCCATACCTGTGGTGTGGTCATTTATGTATAATCATATAATTTTTATCATTGCTTTAGAACTATGATACTACAGAGTCCAAGCTTCGCCGTGAGTTTGAAGTCTATGGCCCCATCAAACGGGTACGTGTTTTGATGTTCCTACTAATGTACGAATAACTTATGTAGTAACACTACCAGCACTAAAATCCCATAACTGCTCAGCTTCACTGTGTCTTCTTTCTTACAGATTTACATAGTGTACAACAAGAGGACGGGAAAGCCACGGGGCTATGCATTTATCGAATATGAGCACGAACGAGACATGCACTGTGAGTACCAACAGACATCACTGACCCAAAACCCATCAGCTATCACATATTTTCACTCACAGGAGCACATGCAATATATTGGCTGCACTACTGGTCTTCATCTGAAGACTCACCCCTATATTATTGAGACACGTTATTAGTGGGGCTTCAGGTTGAATCCCCCTTTTCTATATCTCTTTGGTAGAAAGAGTGGGGTGTCAGCTTTCTAAAATTACTGTCAAATGCCTGTGGAAGGTGACTAGTATCAAGGAGGCAGTTAATGGGCAACATCGACTATCAAGAACATCAAGAAGCAAAAGCAAACAAAATATATCTTGCTGCCAGTATCATCCACAGTTTGCACGTCTAAAATCGAGTCTGGTGGTTGTGTGTGTGTCTGTTTGGTGTGTGTCATCAGCTGACTGGTAGTGTGGTTGTGGAGGGGGTTCACACCATTCAGTAGGGCATCATGGGGAGGTGGGAGGACTGAAATAGAAATGTGTCAGACTTTTTTCCTCTGTAAACCTGAACATCTTTGCCTGTCATAGGGCAGGTTTCTTTTTAACTGATAGGCATTCTAGCTCTGTGGAAGAGCAGTTCTCCTGGTTGGACTATAATGGTAAGCACAAGGTCAGATCGGTCCGCAAGCACTGAATGGGGGTTTTGCCAGGAATGTGTAAGGATAATATGGAAACCCGTCATCGGTGTGATTTGATACTCAGCCTTTTTCTCAAAGTGCTTGTCGGCGGTCTTCAAGTCTGGTCATGGTGAGCTTGGTTCTACTTTACACCTTGGTGAGATTTACCTCGTCTGCGACACCAGTCTGGCTTTTCAGTGCTATCCAGGTGGAGTAGCTGGGCTCTTCAGGACCAGAGTTGTTGTATCGCTGTTACATTGTCACAGCAAGGGATTGACTTGGAGGGGGAATGTGGGACTCTGCAGCATATTAACTGTGTGTTGTTCTCATTGCCACTGCAGCCGCCAATCTGTGATGGCTATTGGCCAGAGCTGGCTTGCAGATGATGATGGTTATGATACATCTACACCCTACTACCACAGCTCAGTATATGGTTGGTATAATGGGTTTGTATGATGGGTAAGATTTCTTTCCACCCTCCATCTCCTACTTAGGGAAGAGGAGCTACGTTCAATGGGAAAAGCACTATTTTTTTAAGCCCTAAAGAACTTTGACTGCAATTGATAGAACTTGGAGCTTGGGCTTTGACCATTGAACGCACCCCAGGCCATTAGTGTATTGATGGGTGCCCAATGAATCTGCCCTTTGTGTTAAAGCCACCTCGGGTCAATGAAGGCTGTTGCTCAGCACTAGTAGCGTAGTTTTCATTTTGATTCAAGTTTGTGGAGAGCACATTGTCAGTGAGTGTAACAGTGAGGGAGTAATAGAAAGCCTAAAGCTGCATCACAGAGCGTATCCAAAGTGCTTCACCACTTGGACCGATACAGGGCTCAAGACTAATGGGGTCCGGGGCGATGAATCAGTGTTTGGGATGCTCACAATTCTTTCTTTGGATGTTTTCAAGATGATTAAAAAAAAAAATTCAATGTGAGATGTGAGGTTATGTTTGAGGCACACATCCCAACTTGTGTCATGCCCCCCTGTGTGGCCAATACTGCTAAAGCTTTATCTGCATCTCATCCTAGTTTCAGCTCTTGGTCTTATTTTTTGTCTGATTTATTGTTGCAGAAGAAAAATGTGCAGGAAGCGTTAGACAATATAATCACTTTCACGGGTGGACCAGGAATTTAACCGGGAGGGAGTCATATAGTAACTGGCCACCAGCTCCTTGTAGGTGTGTGTGGCAGCAGATCATAAGTTCATCACATCATGACTCCGTCTTTTTCTCTTCACCAACTTAATTGCAAATTGGGATTGGTACGCTCTATCTTTTGTACACTGGTACATGGTGACAGAATCTTCTATTTAATTTCTTTTCTTTTTTTTAAGCCTAAATTTCCAACCATTTATCTAACAAATGCACATCGTGCTGCCTTCAGATGCCTCTCAGAAATAGTTATTCGTTTAGTGCATGTGAAAAATAAAAGCAGGGTAAATATAACAGGAAATGTCAAGATTGTCTTGGAATGGATGTTGGAGAGGAACAATGACATGACTGCCAAAGAAACTGCAGTGATTTCACATAAAGAAAAAGAAATAAAGATTAATTTTTATGTCACAAACCAGTAATAACCAAGACTAATAGATGACCAAACTTTTTTCAACTTGGAGTTGGTCTTTTTGAAATTATATTTCGGGACGGCTGTGTAAAGAGTTAGTCTGGAGCCCTGCTCTTTCTCCAGTATTGTGAAGAAAATCAAACAATATTGATATTGTCAAATCTTAAGTGGCAATTGGGCTATGGCAATTCTTAGGGTGCTACAGCCTGCTTCATTGCCTGTGTTTGTAATTGGCTTCATCATGATGCTGAGGTGCTAGCAGGCTCTGTAACTTGAAACATTTAGTATAAAATTCATAACATTCATATATATAATAACACCTGAATCTCAAATAAGATTTTGACAGATTAGATTGACACATAGCTAATGAGCTTTGAGCTGGCTTTAATAGAATTGGCTCATGAGGGGACTCTTGATAGTACAACTACATAGACTACTCATATGCTTTTACATTCACTGTATAACCAAAAGTAGGTATTTTTCAAGGTCACATTACAGACTTCCACAGATAGCAGGATAGTTAAAGGTTTTCATAAAACGGATCCCACTTACAGCTTTTGCCATGTCAGTAAATAAGTTTAGACATTGGAATTCCTATCAGTTTGAGAAATCGGGCTTCTTACATTTCAAATTGTGGGAAATTAGATTATATTCCCTTTGAAGTCCAAGTTTTTGAGCTTTCAAGTAAACATAGCTCAGTATGTTCTGGCCTTGTTAGTTGGTTGGGAGTTGTGGTAAGGCAACTCCTGGAAGGAAGTGGTTCCCATTTAGGTTAGAGTTCATTTTTAACAGATGGAACTTAGTTTCGGCAGGACTTTTAGGGGTTTGGTAAGGCCCTACTGTAGAGTGGGATGTTGTTATATTTGGTGAATTCAGGAAATGGAGGGGTTGTGGTAAGGCCCCTGGTACCATGCTCTGAGGTGTTGTGACAGTATGTGCATTCTGGTAACGAGGGGTTTTGGTAAGGCCCTTAGATTGGATCAGGGGGTTTCTTAGGGCCCATGACTGAGGGGTTTTGGTAAGGCCCTCAACCTGTAGGCTATACTTTGATGGGGTGGTATGGGGAAAGTCTCTCTTCTTGGATGTAAAGGCCCTAACCTCAGGGATCATCGCCACATCAGACCAGTGTAGCAGCCAGGATGGGCCTGTGGATCTCGCCGAGTTCGTCTGTCAGAATAGCTGCATCCCTGGACTGTTTGTGTTGGGTAATGGGGTGTATTTATGTGTGCTGAGTATGTCATAAATATGCCAAAGGCTGGAGCGTTCTTCGTTGATTTGCAGCTTGGAACCTCGTTACTCTTTTTGGTTCCCTCCAGTATGTTAACTTGCACCCAGATGGTGGTAAGATAGTTGATGGGTAAGAATTTTCTCCACAGATTAACGTTACAACATGAGGACATATAGAGTAGTCTTCTACAATATGATTGAAACAAAGGCTGGTAAAGTTGCTGTTGAAAACCATATGCTGTGGTAATAGAGGCAATTTTCCATAGTATCATAAATGCTTCTCAATTACATTTTACTTGGCAGAACAAAGGGGTTGGCATCCAGGCAAAAAACAAACATTTGTGTGGGGACCTCTATCAATAAAGTTATTGTATGTCACTTTTTGTCAAAAAAAATCTCCTGGCAATATACAGCTTCTAAAATGGTATGGTAAATGTAAATTATCAGCCTTCAGATTCTTAAGAAATTTAAATTGCATGGTCACAGTGAAACGCTGTTATGACTGCACGCACTTTCTGTCAAGTGATTGTAAATTAATACAGGTTTAACTCATTGTCAGAAGACTATAAATGCAAATTTGCAACTCAGTTATTCAAAAACATTTTAGTGGTAGTATATATATGCAGGTTTGTATGGTTGTTTTATTGCAATAATGGAAATTTGCTTGGTCTGTAAGCAAAGTAGATATTCTGATAATCACATGTGGTGAATACAAATTGTTAAACATCAACAGCAGTGGTTCGTCTTGAAAAAGAAACAAGATTAACTAACCCAGCAGGTTGGTATGTTGGTTTAGGTTTAGCAAATACTTTGTAAATGTCATGATTATAAAGCAAATTTGGATTAAAGATGATGTATCACTCCAAACTGTGTGGCTGAAACTTGTACTTGGCAGGTTTCTACATCCTCAGCATCTCAGTGTAATATTGTGAGGGCAGTAAACAAAGTGGAACAAGAGTAAATTGGATCTGTAATCTGAGCTGAGGCAGGCCCTGTCCATTTTTCACAGGTACCTGAAGCATTATTTGCTGTTTCCACAAGCCTTCATGCAACTGTTAAACAACAGAACACACTTACAAAGTAAGACATGACAGTTCTTGATACCCCCAGGCAATGCTGCTACTTCAGTGTTTGAGTCAACTATTGTGTTAGTTTGTCACTGAACTTGAAAGATTCCATGAAAAATGTGGTGCTCACCAGTAAGTGACCAAAATGTCCAAGGACAAAATGTTAAACTTTACACGTGACTCTAAGGACTATTAGAGTGGCTTCATACGTGTTTGACGATTTATTGCCATTTCTGAAATCAGAAGTAGATGTTAAATTCTCTAAGGAAACAAATAGTTAACCAGAAATTAAATTGGCCATCAGTGCCTCACCCTCATGACAGTCAAAGCACTGGTGAACACAGTATAGTATGTAAAGAGCAGACCTGGTGTTCTAAAAATACCTCTAAGTGCCCTGGAAAGAGGACATTAATATGAAGAAGAAATAGATACCATAGCCTGTTGTCGGATCACAAAATTGAAGCATTTGTGGATACAGTTGAAAGTCCTTTATTGAGAGGGATGAAGGTACAACAATGCATATCAGCCCTAACAAGCCTTCATCATGGTGTCAAAGTCATGGTGTCAGTGCTTTCAGCTTTATCTATAAATGCCTTGACTTGGAAATTTGTGCTCTGACAATGGGTATTATTTCCATTTTTTTTTTCTTCAAGTTCAGTTTTGCAAGTTCAGTGATGATTTTGGACTTCTCCAATAGAACATTAGTGTCTGAGTCCTATGGCAAGCCAATTTAACAAATTGGTTACATTTAATCAGTCAGAATGATAATTCAAGGCATTTTCACACCTATAGTTCATTTTCGTTGGTCCATTTCAGGCCTAAACTTGCTACTTTGTTACAATTTTCATTAGATTTGGTTAAAGTTCACGTGGCACTGTTAAACGCACCAAATTTGTAAATGACGTGTTATACAGATTGTTCCTTTGTTGGACAGAAATTTTATGAGCCAAATTCCCTTATGGTATCCCAATTGCGGATATCCATGTGTTGCAACAACAAAAATACTGGAACAGTGGAGCAACAACAACGTAACGTAGAACTCTGAATTTCCACATGTTTCCATTAGTAATAAATAGTCGTCAGCCCAAGAGCTCTCACCTCATTATGTTTTCTTTTTAAGATATCCAAAGCCTGTTTTTTTAAATTTAAAAAAAAAAAAATTTAAAGATTTTTTTTGGGCATTTCTGCTTTATTGACAGCGACAGTAGAGACAGAAAGGAAAGCCGTGGGAGTGAGTGGGGGGGTTACATGCAGCAAAGGGCGCAGGCTGGAATTGAACCCACGCCGCCGCGATTATGTGGTACGCGCTCTATGGAGTGAGCCACCGGAGCGCCCAAGATATCCAAAGCCTCTTTATGAATATCTTAATAGGACTTTTGACATTTAAGAACAGTTTGAGATATCTCCATTTAAGTCTTGGCTAGTCGTCATTTAAAATCAGGATATCTGCAGTTGTATTTTGGCTAGTCATATCTTAGTTTTAGATATGAAAAAAGTTAATTTTAAAGATAATCTTAAAGATTGAAAGAATTAGAGTTTTTTAATCTCAGATTAAGGTTTAGCTAGTCTTAATTTCTCCAGTATATCTCCAATTCACATTGCAGATAGTCAAAACTGAATTGCAGATACCTTTAATTATACTTTCCATATATCTTGACTTAAGTCATTTCAGACTTCCCAGTGAAAATGTATTTAGAGCTCACAGCACAGCATTTTGACCAACCGTAAATAAATCCAGATGTCTGTAATGTGAAAACAGTCACACTAATAAATGTTAAAGTGGCTTGCCATAGATTTGTGATTCATCTAACATTTGTGTGCCAGGTATATACAGCGACTTTTAGCTAATATGCTTAACAAAGACATGATGTATATTTGTCTTAAAATCTGGGAAGGAGTATGCAAAGGCAGCAAGACTTCCACCAGATCAGTGTAGGTTGACCAGAGTTTTTAGTGGGGACAGTCTAGGAGGTAATGGACTGTAGGACAAGAGTATGCAATTGTTTGCCTTCACAACACATTGGTAGCTGCACTAGCTATTTGAAGTAACTTTGTTATTTTTAGCCCTTTTGGCACCTCAAAAGAACCAGGACCTAGACATCAAATTTCACACTGTTGTTTTGGAGAATGTTGACACAAATCTGCACCAGCTAACTTGCTATATATTATGCTAGTGTAAAAACTTCACCAGTGTTTTATAAACACAATGGTGGGTAGATAATACCATTTTTTTTAATTTTGGGGTTAAATAATTAAGATTAAGGAGCACATAGAATAGTTAAATTACATTTTACAGTATAACTGTAGTTTTATTTAAACAATGAAAAAAACAGAAACCTAGGTGAAAGTCGGATATCTAAGAGATACAGGTAAAAGTGTAATGTATCGACCACTCCTGGGGTGTGGTGGAAAGAGGTCAACTCCCAATATCCTTCGGCTTTTTCCCAGAGAGCAGCCCTCTCGGCTTCACCTGCTCCTGGTCAGTATAATCATGCACTCTTTGTTTCCTTGGCCAGTGATGGAGCTATACTCCCAACTCACCACCTCTGTTTTCCTTCTCCCCATTGCATCTTTTCAGCGGCCTACAAGCATGCAGACGGTAAGAAGATTGATGGGAGGAGGGTGCTGGTGGACGTGGAACGAGGACGCACCGTGAAAGGATGGCATCCCCGCAGGCTAGGTCAGTTGTCTCTTAATAATGAGCTTCTATATATAGCACTGGTCTTAAACCATTAGCTATAGAAAGCTGTGTGTATGCAGCTTTTCTTTCCAGCCAAACACCAGAGCATATAATTTCGACTGATTGACATACCTTCAAACACACAAAAAAAAAATGATCAATGAATTTGCTGCTGTAATAATTTTTAAAAACTATATACATTTGATTGGAGATCTCTGATCTGAATGCCAATAATGAAAGTCATGCAGGAGACGGGAAACATGTTCATCCACTGGCCAGTGCGACTGGTCTATTTCCAAATTTGCCAGCCACTTTATTTGACTACAGAATTAAGCTGATTTTTAGAACAGTTTATAGAATTCAACTTTGCCTGCCTATGCAGACTGATTAAAATGAGCATAATGTTGTAAAATAGAAACTTGTATTTCATGCAGGAGAAGTGAGAGAAATCCCAACTATCCATGGATGGGCTATCAGATACATTTGTCTTTGAATTGCAGTGAACCGGGACCAATTCTCAGCTAAGGCCAAGAAATTTTCAGTTTCAGGGAAAGGTTTTCTTATTTGGCAATGGCCAAACTTTACTCCAGCCTTAACTAAAATTGATTTGATTGAATGAATGAAACCTTAATTGCCTTGGTCTCGCACATAAAGATTGATTAACATGACAACGTTAAAATAACAAACAATGGACACATCATTTCACTGCAATAATAATGCATAGACAAGTCATCGCTGTCATCTCATACAATAATTAAATCAATATATAAAGTCTGTGATGTGTGGAATGTAAGAATGTAAAGTGCTGGCCATAATTGCTAGTGTCCGCTCCCTGGAATAAAAGAGAATAATTCTGGGCATTTGGAACCTGCAACCAGAGGGGAGGAGGGTGTACTCTGGCGATGGTGGGTGGAATGGATCATCTAATTTCCTCAAAGCGAGTTTGAGCGTATACTGCTCTGAGAGTTGGGAAATGCTCCTTGTTTGAGTTCCTTTTGTTTTCCACCCAGTTCTCGTCAATTTGACCAGTTGTTCTTCTGTACTGGCAGCACTGGATGCACTCACCTACAGTTAATACTGTTGTGCCATTCAGGGTCACAGGTTGCAGAGTGGGGCCAATGATCATGTCCTTTGTTTTCTTGCTTCAAATCAGTGGGTTTTGTGTGTACCAGTCGTAGATATGGTTCATCTCGGCTCTGCGGTCTACCTCATCGTGGGTTAAAAGGCCTACCAGGGCAGCATCGTCCACAAACTTAATCGATGATAAGTAATGTTAAGTTTAGTTATTAAACCTGTCCTTAAAGGAATACTCCTGACATTGTGGGCAAAATACCATTTTTCTAACTTAGCCAAAAGATGTTCGATACCATTTTCACCTCTGTACATCCACTGGTTCAGTTCCTATGGGTAGTATTTCATGTTAGCTTAGCATAAAGACTTGAAGTATACAGGAGTCAGTAGCTTAGCTAAATTTTCTTCAAAATGAGTTGTTTTAGGATAAGTTAGATGGTTGGAACTATGACCAATGTACATGTTTTTTTTTTTCACCAACGAAATCAGGCTAATGACTCCTTTAGGCTTTCTGTCTTTATGCTAAGCTAACATGAAATGCTAATCATAGGAATTAATCCAGTGGACATACAGAGGTGAAAATGGTATCAAACATCTTGTCTCACTCTGCGTAAGTGTGGAAAAGGGTATTTGCCCAAAACTTTGGAGTATTCCTTTAACCCTAAACCAATGTTTACTGGCCTAAACCCAATTGTTAGCTACCTTTTTCATGTCATGTACACATTGAAAATGCATATCCAATTGTGTGTCTGTCACAGAAATCTTTTATGGTGATGGAATAATGTGATCTTCACTTTGTTTCCACAAAATGTGTGTGTTTCAGAGTTAGCTCTCATTTCATAAACTTTTGTGAGACTGTTGACCATAAATATCAAAATACCCAATTATCACAAACTGGGCGCTGTTGTCAGTTTTCCATCCTGTCTGGATTCATCAGAAATACTTGCCTTCTTTTTAAGCATTTGTTCATTGTTTTTTTCATGTAGGTGGTGGACTGGGTGGCACCAGGAGAGGTGGAGCTGATGTTAACATCAAGCACTCTGGCCGAGATGATGCGTCTCGTTATGATGACCGATCTCTGGGAGGGTTAGTAACTTAGTTACTGAACTTTGACATTTACTCTGAGTATGGTAAAGTAAGTGCAGTGATTGGGTGAAAACAAATGCTGCTGTGTTTTTAGTCTTTTCATTGTCGTTTCTACCTGT
>OMKZ01028322.1:15374-26452 GCA_900302535.1 Neoniphon sammara
AAAAGTGTGTGACAGGAGTTGGGGATTCAACCCACACATTTCTGATTATCTGAAACCTGTCTACACTTCTGCCACCCTTAAAAAAAAAGACAGTTCTTATTCCAGGGCTGGTAGCTGGGTCATCCCACTACTTTGAACAAAAACACATAACAACATCTTTTATTACTTCCCTATACTAACTCCATATGGATTCACACCTTTCAGTCCATTGCAGCTCGCTGTCACCAAATATATCCAGTGTGTAAAATAGTGTGAAGCCCAAAACCTTCCACGTCCCAGGCACAAATTCCACAAATAAGCATTTCATAAGGAAGCTGGTAATGGGTTTCATTGTATGTCATGAAAAATAAAAGTAAAAAAAAAGTCTATTGGGAGTTTGGAGAGTTTAAAATTGAGATAACCACCATTTGAAATCCATCACGTAAACATCAGATAACTTTTATTGTATCCAACATGGATATGTGGGTTTTGAAATGAGGTTCTTTATTTGTTATTATTGTATCATGATTTCGCTATTTATATGACAGAGGCCTGAGGGGAAAAGAAACACATTAAACCAGAATGAACCTGCAACCTGAAACAACAAGACACACAATCTAACTCAGTCAACTTAGGTCAAATCTAAACCTTAAAATTAATATACAGCCACATTTTACTTGTATAATGTATTTTAATGACATTTTTTCCCTTCAAGATTTAGATTAGATTAGATTCAACTTTACTGTCATTGCACAGAGTACGAGTACTAAGAAAACAAAATGCAGTTTGGCATCTAACTAGAAGTGCAAAAGAAGCAGCAAAAGTGCAGTGCAATGTAAAATGTGGAATTGCTATAAGAGCAGTATGAATGTGTTAAGATATATGCAGTATGAGCAGTATTAACAGTATAAACAGTGTATGCAAATATGCAAGATATAAGAATATCCAAGATGGATAAGTAATATATACTGTATATAGTATCTACAGTATGGGTGTATCCAGGGTACTACAGTATTAGCAAAAGTGTATGTTCCATTTTTCACGATTTTATAACAACCATCCATAAATCCATTACTATTTCCTCTTAGAAATGCAGTTGCAGTTTTTTTCTCATCTACCTTATATATTTCGCCTCATATTTGGGCTTTTTTGCTTGTTTTTTGGAACACCTGTTTTGAAAAGTGCCATAAAAATAAAATTATCATATTACTTTAATGACTGATCATGATGATTATGGACCTTTTAGTCTTCTACAATGATTTACACTAAACAGACCTATTTGAAAACCATTTCATCCGATGCAAACGCAAAAAGCAGAAGCTGCATTATGAAACACAGCCCTTTTCGCTGCAGGTCAGAGAGTTTCTTTGTGCGTCACCTGACAATATTCAGGCACGACTGAGGTCAAGTATCGTCATTTACATGTACACAGTGCCGTTTTTTCCCCAGTGAAGCACCTGAGGGGAGCAGACAAACGGGATCTTCTAAAGCCATAAAAGCAATAAAAAAGTGACAGCATGATTTGTGACTAAGAGGATAAATAGGAGGAAAGGCAGCAGGCATGGGATGAGATTGAGATACTAATCAGTTTATGACCCAAAAGATGCTTGGAAAAGGCCAAGAAAGTAGTTTGGCTGGAGCCGTGGCTGACGAGACAGGGCGCGATACATGAATTTACAATAATTGGAAAAGCCATACTTCATACAATGCTATCAGATAATTAAATCTCAAAAACAATTGTGCTTCACCTCCCTTTTTTTTTTGTATGTCGGATTCGACATGTGAAATCGAAACTGCCACTCTGACACACAAAGGCCGGGGACAGACACACTTCTTGTTCCCGGAGATATCGCGGCATCAGAGGATTAGAGAGCCCCGGCGTTAAGAAGAACAAGGGGAGCAGTTATACCTCGTTTCAGGAGCTTTGTTTAATAATAGCCGCCATATAACAAAGGAACTGTGAAAAATGCTCTTCATGGGTTTAAGCCATTGTAAAGTTATATTTGCCGTTAAATTGAAATCCTGTTCCCTTGACATAATAGATAAGGCATCTGAAATCATAATAAGTCACTTTAACAGCTCATCAACTTTACAGTAGCCGCTGGCTGGTGCTCTGCTCTACATTTCTGTGGCTTGTGGGATAATGTAGTCCCTGTCAAAACTGCTGAAATGTGAGTGACATCCCCTGACAGCCATTAAAACACACTCCCTCCTAACCATTGCTCCCATCTTTCCACACAGGTTATGAAGATGAGGGAGAGGAAAACGCAGCGCTTTGAAAATGCTTTTTCCCCTTAGTGATTTTGCACAATAATTGTTTTCCACACCCTTGGGCTAGTCATCAGTGTAGCTGCCACATCACCACATGATATTCATGATAATCCCATTAGTCTCTTGATTGCAGTGTCTCTGAACATGTTTTGTATCAAACATTTTGCAAAGTGTGATTCAGTGGGTGTTTTTAAATGTGTTGATAGCCTTTCCACTTACGTGTCGGGGCTTGATGTTCTGCCGTGGTTTTTAATGTTGGTTTTTTCTTGTTTTTTTTTTTTTTTCTCTAGAGTCTATCTGATGACTTAAGGCGAGATGACGCAGCTGTATAAGCTCGAGTCCTGCACAGGCACGCCGATCAAAGTGCAGCACCTTCCCATGCCTCTGCGCCGAGAACATGTTTTCAAAATACGTGCATGCAGGTCACATCTATCCACATCACTTTCACCGCTCAGACAGAGCCACCCATTGTGACTGACACACAAGGAGACATTTAATCTGCCGTATAGTTTATGCTATATGTTTTTGACTGTTTTCACACAATAGTGGAAGAGCTGTTGTGGTTTACTAAACCTGAAACTGAATCAAAAGGTTAGCAGTGATCAGTAACATGCTACTTTGTTTGAATAGTATTTTTTTGGTAACCTGACTTACTAGTTTTCACTTTCCGTAATGAGTTATTAATTGATTAGAGTGGTGGTATTCTGAAAGTAACTAAGTACATTTACTCACATCTTGCACTTCAGGACAATTTTGAGGTAATGAGAATTTAGTCAGACTTTATGCTTTTCCTGCACCACATTTCAGAGGGAAATCTTGTACTTTTTACTGCACTGCATTCATCTGATGGCTGCAGTTTCTTGTTACTTTTGCAGAATAAGCTCTAAAAATCCGTTCTCAGCATTGATTAAACGCTTAAAAACTCATCTCTTTTCAACAAAATTATACATTAACAATGTTTTTCCATGAAAACAACAGGGAAGTGTAACAGGGGAGCAGCGTTTTGACCGCCATCAAGCAAAAACAATGCTCTATGACAAGCGGAGCATGTAGAATACATCAATAAAGGGGCGGATTATCTGACACATTAAAACAGAAAAAACACAATTTTAAGCGGAGTGGGTCTTTAACATGCAAAACATCAAATCTGATGCAGTGAAATACATTAAAATACTTCTTACAGGGTTGATGCAACATTAATTTAACAGTTTGAAAGGATCCATTCTTCACTGTAACTATTGTATTTTTTTTTTTATCATGTTATTGTTACTTTTGCATAAGGAAAGGATTTGGGTTCTTTTTCCTCCACCTGTTGTTCTTTCACATTGTTTTATTTTTAGTAACACAGATTTAAAAAGAAAAAAAATGAAATCCTGCAGACAACATGCTCCTAGTTGAAAAAAAAAACCACAATCTAATTAAGCTCGGTGTAAATGGGATTGCCTTTCAAAGTAATTATCTTGCACTGCATTTAAAACAATGATCAACAGCACACTTGGCTGAATATTATCATATCATATGACTATTTTAGGTTTTAGAAGTGTATAAGACAAAAACACCAGCAAATTACTTTTAAAAGGAAGCAGCTTTATAACACAACTAGTTACTTTTTAAGCTAAATAACAAAGTAACTAATTAAGAAACTTTCCCCAACACTGAGCTTGAATGTACAGTTTAATCTGCAGGGGTATCTGCTGCCTTATAAAGGCCTCACGTTCCTTTAACTGCATTGTTTTATTGATTTTGATCTAGTTTCATGAGTGCATTATTTGGAAAAAGGTCCTTAAACTGTAAAAAATCTCCATCTTTACAAGTAATGTAGTCTCATATTCAAAAAACCTTGTTTCTCTTCAAACAATGTACAAAAATTTGCCAGCAGGATGAGATAATCCCACTTGTTTCCAATGCTTTTCAACTTGTTTCTCGAATTTCTTCAATCAAGCGTTATTTTCTTGATCCCAGTGGGCTGATCTGCCTTATTCTGCCTTGTTTCAACATATACTTGTTCCCAGAAAAATTCTTGAAACAAGTGAAACTGCACTAGAGACAAGTGGGATTATCTCACCTCACTGGCAGATCTTTTCACTTGTTTTAAGAAAAACAGGATTTTTAGCACTGACTATGGGACTAAATAACTTTTTAAGATGGACATTTTTTTATAGTGTAAGACTAAACCCTCCACTTTACCTGATTCTCCTCCCCGCACCGATCACTGTTATCTTCTCTGATCTTTCAAATCCAGATATATATCTCTTTTTCAGCATTCTCTCTTTTCATGACCCGTCAGGGAGACTCAACCATGAAAGTGCAAGCTGTCAGAAAGGGTGCGTCCAGTTTTTTTTTTTTCTTGTTTTTCTCACCCACAGAATTTGCACACACAGATGAGTTTCCATTCTTCCCCTGTCCCCGCTTTCCCCTCATTCCTGTTGTCAACATATCCAGTGTTGACAACAGTCACATACAATCATCCGTCTTTTTAATGCCTTGCAAAACTAAGCAGCTCAGACATCCCATCAGATTCCTGTCAGCTTTCCTTTTATCTGTAGTTTTTCATCACGAGAACTAGAGCACAACTCAAGGAAATTGACACCGTCGCTTCTCTGTTTCCCCTTTGATTTAATTGCAGGTCATGTTTTCTTTGCACATTCTGCATCATGGGTAAAGAATCTACTCCACACTATTGAGGTATTATAAAAAAAGCTGAAGTGGGGCACTGATTCAGAGCCAAAATCTCTTAAAGGACACTTCTGGGATGCCCCGGTGCCTCAGTTTGGCTAAGAAACCTGCAGCATCTTGAGCTCACGTCCAGCCTGGGACCGTCGCTCTCTTTCCCATCTTCCTTGTTTCTCTTCACTGCAAACTGTCTAATAAAGCAGCTTTTAAAGGCCACTTCGCACAAGGGGGGTCCAGCGTGATGATGCTCCCCCCCAAGGAGAAATTTTCTGAAAATCTGCTTTTAAGAACTCGTCTCTGGTGAGTTGTGTATAGTGGCATGTACATGCCCTTTCAAGGGAGAAAATACAATGCTTTCATTTCCGACCGCTCGCTGAGATAAGTGTCCAATCTAAACATCGCATGGATAAAACGAAATATGCAATATGAACTTAAATAACTTTGAAATATCTAAAGAACCCTGGCAAAGTGCTTTCTTAGTTTGCCGTACGGCTTCATTTCCACTCAAAATTTCAAGGAAACGAGACAAACTATGTATTTTCACAAGGTAAGCAAGGTCTCAATCATTTGTCATCATGAATCCCAATACAGTTCTGACCCATAAGTGCTGTCATTAGTTGGAGAATTCATTCAAGCACCTTACTGAACCATGACCCTAACCTTTACCCTTGTGGGTGTATTTTTCCCAGAACTGTATTATTTTTTGTGGATTATGTTACTGAGTTTAAAAGAAATAGCTGGCTTTTGTATTCAGTAAACGAAATTGGCACTTTCATCCACTAATTGCAGTGCTGTATCAAAAAAGAGCCGGGGGAAACTGTGAGCAACGCCCCTTTACATTTATGTTGTGTTTCAGTTTGAAACCTACCCCACCACCCACTCACACACCCACCCACCCACACACACACACACACACACACACACACACAAACAGAAATGTGCATATTAACTCACAGCAGATTAACATGTTTGTTGCGTGAAGTTTGGAAGGGAGAGGAAGAGGACTGACTTTAGACGTGAGCGTATCTGGCAGAGGAAGCAAGCCAGACGACAGCTTGATTTACTTGGAGGCTCTCCACTTTACGTTTTCTCTTTTTATAGCTCAGCCATCGTTTTTATCCAAGATAAATGTAGATATGCATTTAGCTGTTGATTGTATAAGCTGACGATTGAAACCAAACAGGAAAAACCTGTGACTGGTGATGCAAACTGAAGATGCAAACTTAATTGGCACCTTGATATTTAATCTCACTTCTATATCTACTTTAATTTCACAAATCAGAAGCCTAATTCACAGCCTTCAAATGATTATGACTGATGTAAAATACTAATGGTGCACAGCATGCAAACACATGAGCACCATATTTCATATTTGGCTTTCGCACTTAGAATGAGCTAAATTTATTTTAAAAACAATGTTTCCTTTCCATCTGTTGTTTGGCAAAAGTATGCATTTCTGTCACACTAAAACCCTGTTATTTCACAAATAGCTGTGGATATAATTATATTCCGTATGTACCAATAAATGCTGGCAAATGACATTCTCTATACCACTGAAGAGCATCCAACTTGTATGTTCAGGTCCTCATTACCTGCTAAAGTCTTTCACTAATCATGAGCACATGAGCGTTGGTAGACCAAATGCAATACAATGATAATTATAAGTCACTGACAATAATTGCATTTCTCGTTCTTTTATTGGTGGCAGCTGGCACAAATCACAATTTTACTCACGTTTGGGTGATTTCATGGATGTGTTTAGAATTAATAAGCGGGTTACAATTTGCAAAACCACATTATCCTCTTGGGAATTTCTCCCGTTTTTCATTCACTGGCAAATTCATTACTTATTGTCACTCCCCGTTCCAATAAAAATAATACGATTTCAATATGGGAATGTTGCGAGCGGTAATGGGGATTTAGATATTGAACAGTGCTGCTGGGAGATTTGCCTCCATATTGGAAGGAGCTCTCGGTCTGGGCCCGGGTTACTGCGAGGCGTTCAGGAACTCGCATGCGGCGCGGTAAGCAAAGCCGTGTGTCTCTTAAACCAACCATCCACTCTTCCTGCAGCACTTCCCTTTCTTGTTTTTGGGCGAGTCCGCCGATGGAGGCTGGCTGCCTGAAGGGCGAGGGGCTACAATTGACTGTCTGTTTAGGGAACATTTGCTTGGCCTGCTGCATAGATCGGAGGTGGGGAGGCGTTTCAGGGAGAGCAAATATGGAGCAGACTCACAGGACTTCCTTCCTCCCCCCCCAGTTTTCCCAGCAGGTAGAAATGGACAGACTAACAGCCCAGTTTGCTTATCTCTCCACCTGGGGCTCCAATTCCTCCCACAATCCCCCTCTCCCCATGCCTCTCCCTATTTGTACTCCCCCGTGAGGAGGTTTTCTACATGAGGGCTACCGGGGAGCCTACAGTATGTTGTTTAAAAGAGCAGCACACATCGCTGCTTCACATAACCTGCCATCAGCAGCAGACAGCAGCGCCCTGTTTACATCCTAAATCTGCGTAGGAAAGCATGACACACATTACGGCTTTTCCCAGGGTGTCGAACTCACCACAGAAAATGTGAGTTTTTAGATTCCTCCAGTCCGGACTTGCGTGCCCCCTCCTTAATTTTCTTTGCAAGTGGTAACAGTTTTATGATGTGCGTTGTATGACTTTATAGCCTGATCTGTTCCTCACTGTCTTGTCTCGTCTGACTCACATCCATCTGTTTGTGGTAAGTGGTGTGGCTGAGTGTTTGTGTGTAATACACAGGCAAAGTGTACCTTTTATTCTTTTGGCTGAAGCGGTGACTCACAGGCTGTATTACTCTCCCCCTTCTTACATCCAGTTTGGCCGGGATGACGCATGAGTGCGTGTTTGAAGTATATGGGAAGTAGTTGTCAATTCATATTTTCCAAAACTGCCCGTGTATTATGGTCTGTAGACCATAAAGGCTGTATACAATATGGAGAATCTGTTTCCATAGCACCACAGTCTATTTTGAGGGAAAAATCATTACCCAAATTTAATCATTTAGTTCTTCCTAGATACACTACCATTGTAAATCAATGCCATGAGATGGTATTGATAAACCTTGTCCCCTCATTTAGATAAATAACAGATAGATGGGTAAAAGTGCTCAAAATACAAATTGTGTCTTTTGGTGTGGACCCTCATTTTCATTTTTGCACACATCATTTCATAATTCATCCTAACAAATCATTTAAAATAAGTTTATGAAATGTGAATACAGTTTTTTAGTGTGTACACCCTTTGGTTTCTCAAGCAAGCGTCAAAACTATTTCACCCACTCGCCATAATTAGGTGAATTCACTTGACTGTATTGAGTCGTTTTATTTAATTTGCCTGGCATTTTGTTAAATAAAGACTGAGTTAGTTTCATGAGGCTTTTAATAAGGTACAATTTATCGATTTATTGATTAAATGTTACTTCAGGGGAAAAAAAACACTCAGGGGATGAGTTATCAAGATGTTAGCTACTGACAACAGCTGCCATGCAAGCTGTTATTATGAGTAAGAGACAACTGACATTGTAATTGAGAGATAATAGGTTCTACCATTGTTATTATGAACGATGGTAGAGACAAGACAAAGGTTACAGTGTTGGTCAACAGGCTGTCAAACACTAAACCTCAGAAAAGGGATCGGCTCTATTGCTTTGGCTCACATGCATGATGACATGTGCATGCTTTGTTTCTGTTGGCACATTTGTTATGCAGCTGGAGTGCATTTTTTGTAGTCAGTCACATTTTGCTGTCACAAAACACATCACAGACCTACTGTGATATATACTCGTGTTTGCAATTTTGTCAACTGATTAATTTATTTTCCTACTATTCACAAACATACAAATTACACAAATTACTAACTACTGATTTTTAATTTTGGGATTGAAATGATTTTGTGCACTGTTTTTTTAAGGGGTTCAACATCTTATTTTGAATCCAAACCCATGATGTGATTATGCCTGATGCCAATTTTGCATTCACTAATTTTTGTCACTCTTATTCCTCAGATCTCCTTGATTGCTCGCAATTAAGGGGGCAGCCAGTACTTCTATCTGTGTTTAAATATTACATCTCGAAACTGTCGCTAAGTGAATAAGTGCGTGATAAAATAGTACTTTATCTGATTAGACAATGATTATTTCATTATACACGTCGTCGTTGGGTTAAAATAGGCAAAACAGGACAGTGGAATGAATTTTCCGTGATGTTTGTTACCCCGGTGCGTTCCCCTGAAGCTCAACACAGGAGGGACCGTGTCTTTTCATTCAATTAATCTAAACTCACTATGTTCACTGAGAAAATAATTGCATTTTCATGTTCCATTATTCATAATTTTGTGCAAAAAAAAAAAAACATCAGTGCTAATCGGGTTCAAAGAACTGTGATAGAATAAGTGGTGGATGTATTGTAGTAAGGATGAGACACTACAATAATGAGTGTGACACTTGGGAGTTACAGTAAATCAGCCAGGGGGTTGCCTGGCCCTAATTTATGCACACTGCTTGGAGACCCCAGCGATGTCTGTGGGATCAGGCACTCAAGTCTTAACTCCCATTGGTCACATGGCACTTATCTCAAAGAGGATTATCATTAACCTCTGCATACTGGACATATTCCCCTGCCCGGCTCCCTCATTGTCTCCACCTAATTATCCCCAAGTTTAATTGGCTAAATAAATCACTGCTTTGCCTTTAACAACTTTGGTGTGGGCTCCGACTAAACAGGCGAAGGATATTGAATTGCGAGGTCATCTGGACATATTGGAGAAACAGCGAGGTTAGGTGAGCAGCTCTGGGACTTTTTGCTGTACAGTCTGCTTTTTTTTTTTTGTCTATAAGTCAAATCAGGGCATGTTAGGATGTGTTTGGGTTACTGGAAAACACCTTTCAGCAAAGTACAGTGTTGCAGCTTGTATCGCTCTGATAGGGCTTTAAGTGGGGGTCCTTGAAAAAGTGCAATATACACACACCCTCTGTTGTGCACATGCAAAGTCTGGCAAAGGATTACTCTACAGTGATGTGATTATACCCCGGCTTAGCTCAAAATGAGGTCTGAAAGGGCTTTCTGAACCTGTGGGTGTAATAGTAGTGAGAAATGTAAGTCTGTTACAACTCAAGTATGCATTGACTGCGTATCAAGTGGTAAATATGTTGTCAAGCATGAACCTGAAATTCCTAGGGCGGATTGGAGGCATGACTCTTGTCCCATTTCTCGCCGCGATGGTTTAAATGTTCTGAATAGCCAATACCGGCGGATTCGCCCGCCGAGGTTAGACACAACCTGCGGTGCATCTCTGAAATACCTGGCGAGATCTGTCACAGATGAAACCCGTGTTTAATAAAGGCGGCGTGTTGTCAGCTCATAACCAGAGAGAGGTTTTCACACCATCGCGGCTTATCCAGGAGGGATTTTCGTGCTTTTGTGCATCTGCTTAAGATTTCGTTCAAGATGGGAATTTTTTTTTTTTGGTCTCTCTGTGAGTCAGGAAGTCCAATGCTTAGGCGAACAGCATGAGGCTGGTTCTGTGTGGGAGTATACATTGGGTAGTAAATTGCTTCTGACACATTCTTTACCAACTATCTCTTTGTGATAGAAACCAATGAATAAAAATCAGAAGCTATTTGTTGTCCAGTACTGAATGGTGAGGGACAGAAGAGGCTCTTTTAATCCATGTAATGGGTTATTGACTTTGACCCCAAGGGGAATACATTTCAAGACATAGAACGATCTTTTTATTTATTTTTTTTTACTTACATGCCAGTTCAGGCAACAGAACAATCAGCATACACCTACACATCTATTTTCTCCTCTCCACCCTCGCATGTTTAGGATTCTGGCACGTCTGCAGTTAAGTCATATCTTTTCAAAGGACAAACAAACTGCCTCTGAGCCCATGTATATTGCTATTGTGATGCTGCCAGCTACACTTTTACTACTGCTGCTGCTGCTCCTACTACTGACAGTACTATTACTATTACTACTACTACTACTACTACTACTACTAAAGCAACTACCTCTGCTACTGCTACTACAAGTGATACTTCTACTTCTGCTGTTACTACTAACACTACTACTAAAACTCCTACTACTGCTACCACAACTAATACTACTGCTACTAAAGCCAGTACTACTAC
>OMKZ01028322.1:26647-40418 GCA_900302535.1 Neoniphon sammara
GCCCATGTATATTGCTATTGTGATGCTGCCAGCTACACTTTTACTACTGCTGCTGCTGCTCCTACTACTGACAGTACTATTACTATTACTACTACTACTACTACGACTACTACTGCTACTGCTGCTGCTGATAGTACTGCGATGCTACAACTATTACGGATAAACTGATTCCTTTATTATTACTGATTATACTACTACTGCTATTGTAGCTGCTGTTATCATTACTGCAGTGAATATCCCTATTGATACTGCACATGCAACTATTACTGCTACTACCTCTACTGCTACTCCTTTGACTACCAATACTAATACTACTACTAAAGCAACTACCTCTGCTACTGCTACTACAAGTGATACTTCTACTTCTGCTGTTACTACTAACACTACTACTAAAACTCCTACTACTGCTACCACAACTAATACTACTGCTACTAAAGCCAGTACTACTACTACAACTAACACTACTACTACCAAAGCCGCTACTATTACTACTACTACTGCTACCACAATACAACTAATACAACTAATACAACTAATACAACTAATACTACTACTAAAGTTTCTGATACTACAAATAATACTACTAAAGCTGCTACTGCTGCTACTACTACTACAATTACTAAAACTAATACCACTAATGATACTATTACTACAGCTATACTTCTGATACCACCACTGCTATAGCTATTGCTCGGTAGGAGTAAGTTCAGGGAGTAACAAAATATTACTGTTCCATAGTATTTTTGTTGCAGAAGAGCCTCATCCCAAAAATCTCAGATGAAAAGAAAAGCCAAATCACCCTCCAGAGTTGTGTTTATTTAAATATCGCTGTAAACGAGAGTTATTGGCAGGACTGTGGGTGTCTTTGAGCATAATATAACATGAAGGCATGAAATTCTAAATATAATATGCAAACGACGAGAACAGAATCCTCTTTTGTGAAGAGTCTAAAAATATTGTGACAGTCATGTACTCGCTGCTGAATTCTGAAGTTTCTCGATGCATATTCAAATTCAAATTGAGACGAGTGATCTAGTTTGATATTTGTTGCCCACAGCCCTATTAGACAGGGCCCATATGGAAAATCACCTGTGGACAACCATTAGCCAGCTATTTTCTGGGGTCGAATAGCATTTGTGATTATGTTGATTGCCACAGTCAAAATCCCATGTCAAAGTTTGTTTTAATTATATGAAACAGGTGTTGCAAAGCAAGAGACAGATAACAGAATCATCAACCGCATTTGCAAAACAATGAACATAATGCGACAGATTTGTCCGTCATTTAAAAGACTTTGCATAATTATGCGCCCGTTGAATAATTCTCCATAATTACTCATGCACTAATGCTCACCAAGAATAGAACAGTGTTCAGTAAACCATCAGTGGAAAAAGTAGATTTTCTGTAATTGCTGTCCATTCTTTTTAACCCCCAATTTGAAAGGCCAAGTGTATTTAAATCTACATTGTGTTTTCAAATTCTCATTTGGACGTCACATTGTTCAACAAAATGTAGAAAATGATATCAAATCAAGCTAATGAAAAAGAACTCATTCACACCAATCCAAGGTGAAACAAGGTGCCAATTTAGCCCTGCCCTTATAGGCTGTTATTCAGTAGCACTTGTAGTGCTTGTGCTCGTGCATGAAGGACTCTAACATTTGTTATTCCTTTTCCTTTTATTTGAAGGTTTAGTTGGTGCTTCGAAAAAAAGAGAGTTGTATGACCTTAAATCTCATGAAAGCCATTCAGAAACATTATATACTTGAAAAAAGACATTATAACATCAGTTTAGCCATGAGTCCTCTTGCAAAGTGGACTGCCTGGAAAAGGTTCTGATAAAACAGCAACAACATGCACACTGTGATTAAATTGTTATTTCCCTTGTCAAGGTAAAAGATGGATCTGGGTCCATTTGGCCTGAAGAACCTGCTTAAGCCATGGTCAAGCTCCAGTCAGTTCTTGGCAGCCCCACAGGGCCCGAAAGGTTTGGCTGAGGTGTTTTGAGTCCCAGCATTGTCAATTTCTGATTCCTGTCTGGGAGAGCTAGGAGCAGACATGGGTGTGTTTTTTTTTCTTTCTCCCTCTCTCTTCCAGGAGGTGCCAACACCTGAAGGTAAACAACATACAGGAGGGCAGAGGGGTCAGAACTGCGTCTGGACTCAGCCTCTCCCCACAGACTGAGGCTGTCAGAGCCCGGATCTGGCCTGTCTGGAGCGCTGAGAGGAGCTGAGCCACCGCGGCACCTGGGCTGACACCACGTCAAGCGCCAGGGCAGGGACTGTCACGGAGAGGGGCTGCCTGCTGAATCCCGGGCTCAGTTTAGCATGCAGACCCTGTGCAGCGGGGCTCATGTTGTGGAGGCCCCTCCAGTCAAAGGCCGACAGCGGCTTTGCAGGGCTAAATGGCTGGCCAAATGAACCCATAATCCCTTGCAACCGTTCAAAATTTATGGGCAAGGAAAGAAGACAGGGGGCCTCCGGTGGCTCACAGGGTGGTGCCCGGGCCTATCAAGGTTGGGGACAACCGGAACACTATATCAGCAATCTCATCTGTAGCCCTGCAGGTGCCCTCCCACACAGAAACTGCTGTGGAAGCACGCAGGGCTGAAATAGCAGCGAATGTGTTCCTTCTCCAGGTCGGAGAAACAAAACACACTGTCGAAATAGTTAGTATCAGTATCAGAGTTATGGCAATCCATAAAAGCATATGAGGAGTGAATTGTGGCACTGCACAGCAACCTAGTCTGAACAGTCAGGGACATTGTCAGCGGAATGGAAATCATATGAATGTTTTCTCACAGCTTTTCACACAACATCGCTTGCAAACACTCGGCTTTGGGTCTTTTCTCTCCCTTCCTCTGTTCAAGCTTAGATTTCCTCCCTGATGCTTCCCTATATGTACAGTCTGATCTGCTTAAGCCAGATGTTATTTACCACATAATGAGCTTTAGGCACACTGATATGCACAAGTAAAACTATTTTATATGTTATGTTAATTTAACCTCCCCTATAATTCCCCATAATTCAGCTTGATTTTCTTCATATCAGTGAAGTGAATCTAAAGCTGTGCTGTCTGGTCTCTATCACTTAAAAACATCTACTCTGAAATAATTAGGCTTCGTTCATAACAGTGTGAAATTACGATACCCATGGGACAAGCATGATAAACAAAAGCCTTTCTCTTTTTCTTTTTTTTTTCTGGGACCATATGAGCAGAAAGAAAGCCCAAAACACATAAATTGGGATGGTGGTAACCTAGATATTAGAGAAGCAGGCTTGATTGAAGCAAGGTCACTGATTTTAATTGTGGACGACTTGGGAAAACCAGGACAGGCGAAGATAATAAGAGAGCTCAGCAATTGCTGTTGATGTGCTGTTGGGCAAGGCAGGTAAGACACAACTGCTGGAGCTACTACATCTGTGTGTGTCTGTGTGTGTGTGTGTGTGTGTGTGTGTGTGTGTGTGTAGATGTGTGAAAATGAAGAAGGAAGTTGGTTAAAAAGTAAAAATGTTTCCACATTGATACTTTTGGCAGCTATATTTAGCATAGCGTGTTGGCAACTGAAAGTGAGTTTAAATGTTTAGCCAATTATCACATAAGTGTTTTGATGAATTTAGCATCACGCAGTGCCTTTAATATTAATTGTGGCCGTTTTCACATGCAGGCACCATAGTTAGACATATTTTAAATCAGTTTTGCCATAAGTATTGGGCTCATTAACCCATTCAGTTCAGAATGATATATGAAACAATTAATTCAGCTGGTAAAGGTAATCCATCAATGTAAATGAGAAGTCGAAAATTGTGTTTGCCAAGTTACATCAGAGTGCTTAAATCAGGTTATAATCTTAAACATTGTGGAAAAAAAAGTTCCATAAATTATTCCATGCCAATGCGGGTATTCATTAATTATGAGAGCTGAAATGTGACAGGAGGGGTGTCTGATTTCCAACTTATTATATGTTTCTCTGATTTTGTCAACAACAAAACAAAACTTTCAGCCAACAGCTAACATATTCTGTGGTTACATTAGGACCCATGCATTATCAGTCAGTCATAACCCATTCAAACAAAACAAAGAAAGATGCTTCCAGCAAATTCAGTTCATAAAATTACAAATAAAACTTGATTTTACATAACTACAGTTTATAATTGCCATCCTCTTTTTTTTACTGGGAGTAACTGCAATATTTAGGCAGTGTAATATTTACACATATTTACTAAAAGAACTAAGATGAGGGAAAAATAGCAAATATCTCATAAAATTATTAAAGTGCTGCAAACAAAAATGAAACAGTAAGGTAATAAACTCCAATGCTGCTGGAAATGATTTTGAAGTGTATTTTGCAGCTTTTTAGGAGATAAATATATAAATCATGTGATGTAGTCAGATAACTGCATCTCAGAAAACTCAGGGCTGAGAAATCTCAGAGTCCAACTTGGCATTGGACTTGAAGGGTCTTTGCAGGAAATCGAACTTTCCAACTTTCTGTCATCTTCATCATAAATAGCCGCAGCTTGATGTCTGCTGAAGGGGATGGAGTAAGGGAACTGGTTAATATTGTGAAGCCTTGAATTATTACTGCAAACTGAAAATAT
Organism: Neoniphon sammara; assembly: GCA_900302535.1. Taxonomy (NCBI): domain Eukaryota; kingdom Metazoa; phylum Chordata; class Actinopteri; order Holocentriformes; family Holocentridae; genus Neoniphon; species Neoniphon sammara. Next base: position 31,248 of record OMKZ01028322.1, read on the forward strand.
ATCTGAACATATATCTGAAAAGTTTCATTGATCTTCCAGGTTAGTCATAGTAGCCTAAAGCTGTCCAGGTAAGCTATTTACATTTTCAACTTATATTTTCACCAGCTTCATGCCATTATTTTTTTGCCATTTAGTAACAACTTGTGCTCTGATAAACTGTGATTGTTTGCTTTGCCCAAAATTGTGGGCAAAAAGATGATTTTTTGCTTCCAGGAGCTTTGCCTGCGACAAATGTTTGTGCAAGTACAACTCCTAACTCGGTTCTGACATCTGTGATAATCCAACAGACCATGTGCACACAGTTGTCAGCTTCCTGGTTTGGCATTCGTTCTAATTTCCCATCCATTTTGGCTTTGGCATTCATCTAATGAAGCAGAATGCCTTCAAGTAATCTGTGTCATTTTCATGAAAATACATTTATGTTTTTCTACTCTGGTCTCATGAATTACCACGTTAAAAGCATGCTCTGGTAAGTACCACTGTCTCAATACATATATAACAGACTCTATGATCTCTGGCTCTGGAGGGCATGACCAAATACATATAAATGGTGCTAACTTCACCAGCTAAGGATTTCCACACTATTAGGGCATATATCCAAAAAAGTAATTGCACCATCTATACAGATCCATTGTAAAGGCCATGTTTAATAAATTAACTAAAAACTGAATTACTTGTTTCTCTCTGGCATTTATTTTGTATCACAAGCATCCTCATCCATGCAGGGGTTCAAGCTTAAAACACTGAACCAGTACACTGCACAACATTACAGATAGGTGCAGTGTAAATGAGAATGAGGTGATACCAAAACATATAAATTAACTAATTAAATAAAAAAGAAAAGTGTAGGATACATAATTTTCTGCCTTAAAATGGTCTTTTTCAGATTATAATAAATCCTAGTGTGATGACATTTAGCTCGATTATGTGTTATGACCAAAAATAAAGTTCAAACAATTTTCTAACATTTCAGCTGCACATGAAGCGACAATTGGCTTTTGAGCTCAGCTGGCAATGGAGGAGCGATGGTTAAGATGCTCCAAACTTCTGCTCCGACTCTCCCTGTTTGCGCAGCGCCAGACTCGTTGACATGACCTGTGGCGCTCTCAAGTGTGCCGGTGACTGGAGCCCAATTACAATTCGTCCTTGTGATGTTAGACCAAGCGGCATAGTTAGAGGGGATATTGATTATGCTTGTGCGAGTCCACGGCATTTCTATCTAGTTAAGACCTACCAATGAAAAAGAACATCCCTGTGATTGATTTTCAGCTGTCTGTCTTCATGTTTTCAGCAAAAGCCACAGCAGTGCTTTTGCGTCTCACTGTGCCTGGGGACGACGTTGATGATGATGATGCCATTAAAAACAAAACCAAGAAATCTGCAGGTTCAAAGATTAAGATAATTGTTTTGAGGTTTAGACCACTATAGAGTATAACCGGGGCCATTTAAGTGGTTAAGACGTTTGTGTGTGTGGGTGTGTGGGTGTGTGAGTGTCTATGTGCTGAAAGAAAGTGAAGCAGCACAGAGTTTCCCACACAGCTGGCCGGTCTGAAGCTTGGTTTGCGAGAGATTAGGTTGGTTGTGTATCAGCCTTAAAGTAGGGGACAGGACAAGCACCTCAGCCTGACCTTTTCACATCCCTAGTGGGCCAATTGTCCTGCAAATCACCAACATGGCAAGGATCATGTTTGAGCAAGAGCTTAACAGCTCAGAGGAGCGGCAGGACGGCACTTGATGACTTATTAGAAACAGAACAAGGAGCAGAGAATGGAATAGCTTTGCTCGGTCACACCCTCAATACGGCTGCAGATGTCTCCCAGGCTCACCCCGTTCCCATGGTATTTGATTAGTTTGTCATGTTGTCATGCAGGCCTGTGAGAACATTGGGTAAACCGACTGTACCAAATTGCACTTGGTTATCTTTCAATAACATTGCCGGGGGCGGGTTCGGTTCCTCTAAACTCCGGAGCATCTGCCGCTTTATTTTAGTTCATTTGGACAGGTGTGAACAATGCCATTCAAACTATGGCAGCAGCACATAATCGCACCGAGACCCCCTGAAAACGCGAGTCTCAGTCCTCCTCAGTGAATTGCGGCGTGGTTCATTAGGAGTGACAACGTAATCTGAATCAATGACAAGAAACGACCCCAAAACGCAAGGTTTCACGGGTGTAAGGAGATGGATGTTGACATCTGATAGCCAGCCACGAAAGCCTTGCACAACAAAATCAGCCGAGCGCAAACCGCAGACGGGCCCGACGATCATATTCAGCGATTTATTCAAGTCATGCCTAGCTAAGGTTACAGAGACTGGAACAAGACTTGTTTTGACTCCTTCCTGCCGCTGTAATCTCTAACCTCTTGGGATGACAGGTTACCAAAACTCTCCCCAATAAATGAGCTACATGTGGCTGCTTGTGAATGTTGTTTTGTTTTGGTTTGGTTATAATTGGGCAGTGTGGGCCTAAATGAACCAAAAACAGAAATCAAAGAATGCAATCTTCTCCTCTGTGGTTAAAACAAAAGAAAATGAACTGTAGGTGCAATTGTACCTTTATACCCCTTTTACCTCTGACCTAAAATCTCACAAGGACTTGAGCTTAGTGTAAACGGCCATTTTGGTCCAGAGTCCTGAACCCTGCAACAGTCCCGGGTCATTATCAGCCTCAGCTCTGATCAACAGAGGTGTAAACGGGTCACATGCTAATTTGTGACCCATATAGACATAAAGACACAGGACATGCTTTACAGATTAAGTAGGCAAATGTAATCTAAGCGTAACTTTAACCTGTTTAATATGATAAAATGCCAATAAATCACCGTATTTTGGATTAGATTTATAGTGTGGTTGTAATGGAAGACTACAGAGAAAACAGTGTTTCAGTCAAGTTGGAAGATTGGCTGCGTATGCACAGTAGTGATCAGTCCAACTGGTTTCTGGTTGTTTTATTTATTTACTTATCAAAGGAGACCTCCAATTTTAAAATTTCTCAGTATATTCTCAGGAAAACACTCAAAAAAATGAGAGAAGATATGAAAAAATAAACCTTATAATAATTTTGTATAGTAAAAATGTGTTTTCCTATGTCATAATCATCTTGCAACCCCCTACAGAATCATCTCACAACCACCTGGGGGGGTCCCAACCCCCAGTTTGAGAACCACTGACCTAGACCCCCCCATAAAAATCTGCTCGCTTGGTTGCTGTAAAAATGGTATAAGTGATTACATGCAATACAAACAAGATGGAAACAGACGTGCTGAGGAACTTGACATCTCTTCGGTGGGCAAACTGAGCAAGGGAAAAATATCTGCACACACAAGCAGGTCCTCTGCCTCCTCAGGTCCATCAGATACAAGCCCCATCCCTCTTCAGAGCAGCTGTCATGCTCCTTCCGGTGTGTGTTGTGTAATCAGAGAGCCCTAAACACACCCGCGCGAGCCGGGCCGCAGTATTTAGAGACTAAACTGCCATGCTGCATGCTGCATTTTAAAATCTCTACATGGGCCGCAGTGTTGGCCAGAGCGACGCTCATCAGTGCAGATGATGCTCCGCTCCTGTAGGTGGTAGACCGCTTGGCAGCAGATGAAAAGTCGTTTTTATTTCCCCTGCAGTCGGAGATTAATTAAAATGCATGCAAGCTGCGCCTGTTTCTCTTCATAATTTATCCATAACTCATGATACTAAATAATAATAATCCTGCTTTAAAAGGGTGTAACTTTGAAAAATTCATGATGGATTAATTAAATGTCTGTTTGTGTCTTATTTAAAAGCCCAAGGCGCTCTTACGCACTTTGGCCGAACCCAAAATTCACAGTAATGAGATTTTAATTCCAGCTTCTGTATTGGGATCTGCAGTCTGTGTGTGTGTGTGCGTGCGTGAATGTGCATGGCATGTGTTTTGGGGTTTTGTGTTGCATGTGTGTGTGTGTGTGTGTGGGCGAGTGGGTGGGTGTTCTTGTTTGAAGTTGGGCTCAACCCAACAATTAAAGAAACAAACAATCTCCACATGGGTGACGTGCTGATGAAAAAAAAACTTCTCCTGTTTTACTAAGACTTGAGATCACAGGATACTTTAAACTGGCTTTTTGGTTATGTGTTATGACTGCGGTAACTTGCAAAACTTAGAAGAAAGCCAGACCGAGTGCACAAGTTTAAAACAGATCAACAAACAACAGCCTCTCCACACTTTTCTGCAGCCGATTGAGATTATAGCCACCGCAGCCCGCACTGCATAAACAGCTTAACTTTAATGTCTGGATAAGCTTTTGACAATAGTCCCTTTGTGTAGATAAATATAAGCTGCATATTCACAATACCCTTTCGCCCGCTACCAAAAATACAATCATGCGAAGCACCGTTCAAAACCCGCAGGTGACGGAGGCAGCAGCTTACAACCGACAAATAAAACCAAGTATCGCTTTGGGGTGCTTTACATGTTGGCGGTGCAGATTGGTAAGGGCATGGAGCCTGTGCTGCACCAGCTGAAAGTCTCTTCCTGTCGGTGTGTTGGTGGAGGATCGACGGGGAGGCCGCTCGAGCCCCACCGGGCTGTTTGTTAGTGTAAGGCATCTGTTCTGTTTGTCAGAGAGATGCCCCTGGCACTGAACCCCCTTCCTCACCAACACAACACTGCGTAGCGTGGCAGCAGGTCACCTCTGCAGGGCCTAGCATGCAACAACAGAGAGAGAGGGAGAGAGGGAGAGACTTAGAGGGCAAGGAAGAGAAAGGCTGCGTTCACACTGCAGCTGAGAGTGGTGCAATTCTAATTTCTTATTTAATTTATTTGTTCATTAATTTTTTTTTTGTCTGTGAGGCAGATCTGATCTTTCCCAATCAGTATGAACTGTAAAAAACTGAATGGTGTTGCATTTTTTTCCTAGACCTGGCCCCAAATATCTGGATATCCAGTTAATCGTTTGTTAGATTGCTATTCTAACATACTTTTAAGTCTTTGGGTAATTTGGGAGGGGAACAGGTGGTGGAAGGTTAGTGCAGACTAGTCAAACTTGTGGGACAGGTCTTTTCCTTTAAGGAAGTTTTTTATTTTTATTCAAGTTCAGACAGTTTTTTTGTGCAGCACGTCTGTCCTTTAGGAGATCTGCATGTTGGTTTGGAGTTCATTGTAGACTGATTTGTCTTTATGGGACAGTTAATTTAGACCAAATATCTGAATATTTGTTAATAAAAAAACAAAAAACAAAAAACGATTATTCAAATATTAAAATGAGCTTTCCTGGACAGCTCTTTTTTTTTTATTTCTATGCAGACAAGTAAGTTCCAATAAAGTTTCTATTCTATTCTATTCTATTCTATTCTATTCAGTCAAAATTCAAAAGCACATACCATAACTGATTCAAAGAAAGCAGGAGCGTAGGTAGCAAAGTCGATGTTGGATGTCTGTTCATATTGCTATGAGATATTTACTACATTCTAGAAATATGATATGAATAGTCATCCAAAAAAAAAAAAAAAAAAAAATCAAACGTGGGCAGCAATTCAAAATTTAGCATGAGGGCCTGTGGTGTGAGCGCCGCTACAGAGGCTGCTGTGTGGTTTGTGCATGAGTAAGAGACAAAGAGAAAAGGGAGGAGGCGGCTACAGGGAGAGAAAGAGAGGGAGAATGTGAGAGAAAGTGAGAGCAAGAGAGCACGCCAGAGGATTATATTGATTGGATGCTGATTGAGTTAGAGATTAGCCAATCTGATTTATTGACTGTGCACATCATCACCGTGAGTGATTAGGGGCTGAGCTATCACTTAAACTGCCTGTATAGTCACAATAATGCATTGGCTCTGATGCTGTATTTCGTTGGGTGTCAAGTGTTTGTATATTCAGAGGACGGAACGGCGAGGCACCGTGTCAGAAATGGATGTCCGTCTGGCATCCCAGGGATGGGCAGGGCATACCAAAGACTGAACCTGAGCCTCTCAGCGGAGGATTGAGAAAACTTCGGCGGTGTTCACGGTCCGCTGGATTTCTGTCTGCTTTTTCAAGTCTTCGTCTGTGATTGAGTGTGGCTGCGAGAGGGGAGAGTGTGTACATGTCCAGGCCACAGGAAACATGAAAATCCCAGTTTGCACTCGGAGGCACGTTCATGTTTCTCACCTGATATCCTTGATCTTACGTGCAGCAATTTAGCCGTCCCCTCTGCTTTTCTCTTGTTTCCCTCATAGATTTACAGATACGACCCCCCCATTCCTGCGTACACATGTCAAACTCTAATGTTTATGTTTCTTCTAAATCCTATTTAAACAAAAAAAATATAGATCAGCTTCATCCGCCCCTCACCAGTTTTGTTTTACACTATTTAAATGCGCAGTGGGAGAGAGATACCTCATTAAATGTGAATTTTTTAAACAAACACCCCCTGCAGTTAAAATTGCAAATCAATGCTAATTGTCTTCTCAAGGTAAACACTAAATGATGCTAAAATAAGCATGGTGTGACAGCAAAGTGTATCTAATCTGCACCGTTGGGGAAATCTGCATGACTTCCTAAAATAACAGCAATGCTTGTGGCAACGTTTTGAAGACTTCATTCATGCAAAAGCTCAGTGAAATGTTTAAGATTGAGACATCTTTGTTTCGGCTTAGGAAAATGGGGTTGCACATGATGCCGCTCCTACACCATAATTCCCCCAGTAATTTGCACAGGACAGCCAATTTACAAGTCTGCATGCTGGAGTCTGTATCACTGGGGCGGCATTGTGAATGAAATTGGACCTGACTGGCTCACATCAACTCCCAGTGTGAAGCAAACTGATTTGCTCAGAAGAGGATCTTTAACTGTTTTTACTAATATTTCTGCAGAACGCAAGGTGAGGGTGTGAAATTATAGTGTCAACACTTCATTTACCAACACCTGAAATTTAAACATTTCAAATTCAGAGAGTAGAAAAAAAGACAGTAAAAAACAGACAAAAAGCAGGTAAAAGAAACACAGACGTCTTCTCTGTGGTGTGTCAGATGTGTCATGCAGGACTGGAGGCTCTTGCTAACGCTTTGCGTCACCATCAGGAGTGATTTTTGGTTATTTGTCTGATCCGCTTCCCTCTGAACTCTCCCTTCACCCATTTCATCACCTCTGCAGACCTGCTGCACGATTGTGTTAAAGTGCGTTGAAGTCAAGCGGGCTGTCACTGCAGTCAGTCAATATCAGTGATGTGTGAAGTGATGGAATGGCGTTGATTAGCTGCAGAGTAAGTCACGGCATTGATGAACATGGCGCTGACATGGGGTTGAATATGGCCTCAACATGCGTGCATGTCAGGATGAGTAAAGTGTAGCCTCTGGTATCTTGCTTGGTCCTTTATTTCCTTCCTTACCTCTCAGTCTTTTCTATCGGCTTCTTGGGATGCACTTGTTTGTACATGCACGTTGTGCACAACCAGGATGAGTGGGACCAGTCACAGAGAGACTGGAGACACCTGTGTGTGTGAATGTGTGTTTGTGTGTGTGCTGGAACGGACCTGTACAGATCAAATCACCATGACATTTTGTTAACAACAACAACAACAGTCACTTCCAGGCAGAAAACTGGCAGTTAGTTTTAATTGTGGAGGTTTGTGAAATCTGCAAATTTGATTATTTCAATTTCATTTTCAGCCATGAGGTTCAAAGATATACGGTTAAACAAGTTGGTCTGACCAATCTAATGTTTCTGGTGCAATTATTGTATGTTCTGTATTGCTTAATTAGTGTCTTTGATATCTGAAAGGGTAGGGTCTCCTCCCTTTTCCTTCTCCTCCCAGAAGGAAATCTGAAAAATCCAACCCCTTCTCCACTCAGTACTGTTACCTGACCTGACACCCTCAAACACAACAAGATTAACCATTTTATCTTCATTTAAATTTCACCGGTTTTCTACCCAGAAGTTACTGTAAACAATCGTGATTCGGTCTGTACTGAGGGTGCTTCTCAAAGTGTAGTCTGCAGTGGAGGACGGACAGGTCCTCTGTAGCTCTGTGCTATGAAGACTACGAAGGCTTCTCCTGTGAAATGTGTATGTCACTGGAAATGTCAATGTTGACATCCCGCTCTTATATATAATCTGGTGTAGCCAGACTTCCATTTAAAATGAAATGTTGTTTACGCAGATGTCTGGCTACACGAGATTAGCCCTCATAGCTGCAGCACGCGATGGAGAAACTTAACCTCGTGCAGCTAGCCGATTGACTCGCAAAAGCATCCGATCGCGCTCCGACAGAAGCGTCAGATTGGAGGCCACAAAATGGATGGATCAGTCAGCGTCGTTTTACAGCCGTGTGGCTTAGGTGACGATGACAGCGAGAGGCTACAGCGATCTGAGCTGGAAAACAGAAACAACAGGACATCAAAGCTGGATTTCCCTTACAAAAAGGGCAAGAATCGACTATTTGGTTTTGTTTGTCTGATTGGACGATTTAGCTAATGACAGACAGCTGGTTTATCCAGTCACCTGCTATGTATTTTTGCATGCTTTTTAAAATAGGTTAGTTAGTAAAAGCAGGTAACAAATCTTAGCTATTATTCTGCTCACTGTGCCAGTAGGATTTCAAGTAGTAGTAGTAAGTAGTAGAAGTACAATTTTGCATTATTTAAACTTACATTTAAGATGAATTCTACCCATGCAGCATTACTGTTTTCTGCCATTCCCTCAATTTTTAAAATTTTTCTCCCACAGTATACACAGGATTGTAGGATACGTAAGGCTGGGGAGGGATGCATCATACGCGTGCATAGAAAACCAGCTGGCTGAAGGCTACATTTCTCAGCTGTAATCAATTGATCCTTCCACATGGAAGAGCTTTCAGTGAACATGACAGCTGAGAAATGCAGCGTACATCAGCCTTGGGAGGCAACTTTAACCTGTGTGTACACTTTTTAATGAAGATTATTTATTTATTCATTTTTCTATCAGTTTGTTTCATCTAAGGCACACTCCATGTTGAGTCTGGTGTTTGGAAATCCGTTTTACAGCCCTAGACACGCTAGCTAAAGTACACTACTAAATTCAATATGTTACAAGTCAGGCATATTCATGCTCTTAATGACTAGGGAGACTGTCCTTCAGATGTCGGTAAGCAGCCGTCTTGCTGAAGTGTCCTTGAGCAAAACTCTGCTTCCTCCCCAGCTGCAGGGCTGCTGCTCTGTGGCCGACCCTGACCTCTGACCTCACTGTGGAGGGGC
>OMKZ01028324.1:0-10448 GCA_900302535.1 Neoniphon sammara
GCAACATGGCCAGCGTGTCTGAGTTAAACCGAGGCTCCAGGATCTACAGGAGGAAGGACAAATTCAAGAGACTATGTGGAGCACTTTTTGTGTCACAAAATGAACCCCTTGCTACCTGATTTGCCCTCAAATTTCCCCTTAAATACCTTCAAAACCAAATAGAAAATATCTACATGTCTATCTAGGGAGGTGTTCCAGGCATGTCCCACCGGGAGGAGGCCCCGAGGAAGACCCAGGACACGCTGGAGCGACTATGTCGCTAGGCTGGCCTGGGAACGCCTTGGGGTCCCCCCGGACGAGCTGGAGGAAGTGTCCGGGGAGAGGGAAGTTTGGGTGTCCCTGCTCAGACTGCTGCCCCCGCGACCCGGCCCCGGATAAGCGGAAGACAATGGATGGATGGATGGATGGATGTCTTGTGCATCATTTTATACAAATTTCCCTGGAATTCAGCAGGGCATATTTGGTATCTTTGGAAACCTTGGGATCTCCACTAGAAGTTTAAATAAAGTTCTGTGGGTTTCAACAAAGCTCTACCATATTACAATGATGAACTCACTGATGGGACCGCTGGGTAGTATTAAGATGTTTTCTTTGAGTTCTGTTGCTTCCTGTTGCAAAGAGGAGGCTGCTACTGGTCCCCTTATATGAAAACTTGCAGACTATTGTGCCTCTGTGGCACATTGTTAACAACCACTGATGTAGTGTGTGGAAGTGGAAGTGGAACACCTACAGTGTGTATTTGTACTCACTATTAGCCCCCCATGCACGCCGCTGCCCCTCAGGTTAGGCGCATACTCTGCCAGGTCCACAGATCGAAGCCATTCCATGACACGATGGTTGGACCACTGGACTACTTCACTGGGAGTGGCCTGGCCCTAAAACACACACACAGACAGACACAGACACACATGGGTGCATGCATGCACACACACACTCCATGGACTTGGGACCCACACACACATACAAGAATTTGGCTTTTTGTTTTAGGAATGCACACACACAAGAGAGACCGGAGGCCTTCTGGGAAGCAAGAATGAGGTGAGAGTCTAAACAACACACACACTCCTCACCTCATCGGTCGGCCTGCGTTTGAGGCAGTAAGGGTTGAACTTGTTGACATGAAGAACGTGAATGGCGCACTTGAAGCTGAGGTGGTGCAGCTGGCTGGTCACTCTGAGGAACAACAAGTCATTCTGACAGAGAGAAAGAGAAAGAGAGAGAGGAGGGAAGTAAGAAAGAAAGTGGGACAGAGAGCACACTGATTTACACCAAGCAACCAAAGTATAACTAAAGACAAGCTGTATTGGGAGGGCACTTCACAATATCAACCATCAGCTGATCTTTGTCACATGGTTGAACATCTTACTATAAGTCCAGGAATCTGTCTGTCTGTCTGTATGTATGTATCCTGTCCTTCGATTATCTCGACAGCCATTCGTCCGATCAGCTTCACACTTGGCGGGCGTATTGCTGTGGCCCCGAGGCACTGCAATGTCGAGTGTCAAGATTGGTGGTTCCGTAGAAAACTGCGAAAACCTGGTCAAGCCAGCCGCAGACTGATGAGCGTCTATCCGCACTGTTATGGTACCGGTGCTCGGAGTCGCATTTCAGCACTCGTTTCTTTCTGCACCACTACTGTAACAGTGTGGATAGACACGCATCAACGCCGGGGTTTTGCAAATGACGCCTCACTTGACCGCTGCTCCACAAAGCTGCAAGAAGCAACACCAGAGGCCAAGCAGTGGACCTGTTCTGAACAGGCACGTTTTGAAGAGACAGTGCACTATCTAACTAAAGTACAAGGAGTCTCTGTATGTCTGCCTCTTCTTTTATTTTCTCGACAACCGCTCATCCTGTAACCCTGATTTCTGGGTGGGTAGCATTCTCCGGTCACTCTGGGCTGTGGGTAATAAGCGGGTTACAGTTTTCTGTCCAAACCTTTTTAATCAACACCAACACGGCAGGACAGTAAACCCAACTTTTTGGATTCACCGCAGACTTCTCACTAATCACATGTAGCCTCCTCTGTCACCGATACACAACGGTATCCCCCCACACCCACCTCAAACAATGACAGGTAGGAACTACAATTACTTGTCCTTATGGGAAAGGGGACAAGTAACGTAAATGTTTCACATATAAACATATGAATTAAATAATAGTTAAAGTGATGCTGATGATGAAACAATCTTAAAAAATAATTTACTTAATTCTGCAATAGTCCAAAATAATATTCTGAAATTATTCCTACTGTCAAGCTTAATAGCAACATAAATTAGTATGGAAAACTTTAAGTGAAATAATCCACAAATAATAATGTGCAGTAATTAAGGTCACAATCCGATCGACTTCAAACTTGGCGGAAGTGCAGTGTTGAGTGTGAAGTTGTTTGGATGAGCGGTTCTTGCAAAAGCTACAAGCTGCAATACCGGAGGTCAAGTAATCGGCCCGTTCAGAACAGGCACGTTTTCAACGGGCACTGCACTAATAATTTATAAATCTGCCAAACAAATATAACAATTAGGATTCATTTCTGATTTGTTCATTTGATTTATTCAATCAAAGCACCCTGACTTTCTATAACTACATCAGAGTGCTTCCACGACCTGACAATGTTCTTCCTTCCTAGTTCATTAACACTTTCCTAAAGGGGCAAACAGTCTGGTTTCAGCTAAGTCAGCAAGTAGTAAACTACATTCTGGTGCATTCCCGTAAAGTGATCCATTTGTAAAATTCCTTGATTTTCCCTGTCTGGAATACCTTTCAAGATTTGGTGATATTCCAGGATTTCCAGTACCGGTGGTTTCACATTAAACCAGTGTACTGGCCAGCCATTGTTAAAACTTTCATGGCATTAGTCGCTGTCAAAAGGCCACTCACCACAGTGAGGTACTGCAGCATCTGTCCGTCCACTCGTCCCTCGTTAAACTGGTCTTTGTACTGAGGAAGGCCGATGTCATCCAGCCAACCTTCACACAAACATACAGTAATTATTGCAATTTCTCTGGAGATTTACTTCAGGCTGACAGTCACGTAAACGTGAATCAGAGAGTAGTACTGTAGTGTAGTGTTTGCAGGCATCACCTCAAGCCTTTGGGTTCGTGTGTCCATCTACAGTGTCATGCCCTGACTTTAGCGGGAGTGAGGTGTGTATGAGATGTGTGGACATGTATATGGATGTACGTACGTGTGACCCAGACGTGGTCCAGCTCTGCGGACTTCTCAGGCTGCTTGGTGTTAAACGTCTTGATGGCTAGCTGGAGCTTCTTCCTGTGGAGGGGATTCCTCACGCCCAGCTCCTGGACGGAGAGAGGCAGCAAGAGAGAGAGAGAGAGAGAGAGTTAACGACAGAGTTCATCTTGTCACAGGTGTGACTGCAATGATCATGAATGATTTTACTTTGCCGTTTTGGAGAGAGTTTGGAAAATTGGGAAATCGTGGACAGCAATTATGAGCTGAGTTTGTCAATTTGAAGATTATGGTAAAGCCCCACCTGAGAAGTAGTGTTCAACCACTACAATGATTCATCTATTCAAAATTATCTTTGGAGGGGGTGTCTAAGGTAGACCAAGTGACAGTGCTGAGGGCGAAGCTAACGTGCAGGTTGAAAAGAAGAGACGGGCGTTGCTAAATGCTGACTGGACAGACAGACAGCAACAACGATGAGACAAGCAGAACTAAAAGATTATTTGACGGGCTGAATGAAAGATTATTTTGTCAGGTAACCCAATAGACATTCTGCAGCATGTTTATGAGCCAAATGGCCCATCCACCCTCTGTACAGTGAGAGGCAAAACAGCCAGGGAGGCAGCGTTCACCCTCTCAAACAACCTGCCAGCACTCTTGAGTTTACACCTCTGTATGAAATTTGAAATCAAAAGCGCTTGGTCAATATATTTGACTTTGTGCATGCGTACCTTCTCCAGGTCTTGCGGCGTGGCCGACAGTAGCGTCTGACCGCTGGTGACCCAGTGGCGGGCAAGGATTCCGTACTGACCGAGCCCAATCTCCTCTAGCCAATCACACACCTGCTCTGACGTCCACTTAGAAAACGGTGTCTTCAGGTCCCTGAAGGGTGGGAAGGAAAAGCAAAAGTAAAAAATACTTAGTGATGTTCTGACATATGACCACCAATTTGGAATCAAATGCTAGGTTTCCATAGTGGTTCACTTCATAATTAACTACAACATAGTGTAAAGGGGCTACGTGTAGACTTGTTTGTGAATATTCAAGCATACACAACTGTGCCTGTGTGTGTGTGTGTGTGTGTGTACCGTGTGTTGGCTGTGCGGGCCAGTCGTGGTCCAGCTGTAGCTCTGAAGCCTCCCCTCCTGAACTCCCCCAGTTCTGGGTCATCAACCTGGACAGGGCTACCTGACTGGCTACGACGGATCCTGAGAATTAGAGAGACGTTAATGTGTGTGTGAGTGTGTGAAAGACAGAAAGAATGAAAGAGGGGAGGGAGGGCAAGCTGCAAAGAAGAACAAAGACAAAGATTATCCGTGCAAATATGCAAAATACAAATTTATCTTCCAAGGAGAGAGAGCCAAAGAAAGTGGCTGAGTGGGTGACAGTGACATGAGACAATGCGAGAGCGAGTGTGTGTCCTCAGGACTTACTTCCCCCAGAGTTTCTTGATGCCCCTGTGGCTCTTCCTGTTCTCCGGTGAGACGGGGGACTGCTGACCAGAGTCCACTCCAGATGACAGAGGGGACTGGTCCGACAGGACGGACTCCTCCAGCTTCTCTGGACGCCCTACGAGACAGCAACAGGAACTTGGATCAGATCACTCAGATTGATGCTCTGGTTGTGTGAAAAATCTACGATGTCCAGGCTGTTTTTTTTTGGCTTGAGATCAATCTCAAGCATTTATTCAAGGTTGAAGGAATACAAGTTTCTGGAGATTGCCCAGGTGATCAACTTCTGCTCAACAAGAACTCGAGTTCTCTTCCTCTTTGCGATGAACTCCGTGAACCCGTATTTCCATGTTTACCCTGCACCACTACACGTAGGCTAATGACACATGAACTGAAGGAGTTTGGTCTGTTACCAAGCTGTTGGAGCTTGTTCACTGAAAATGGGTAAAGTGTGTGCTTTCCCAGGACACTGAACTCCCTCAAGTTCTCATTGAGCAGAATGTAAACGTGCAAGGCTTGGGTGTACGTTAGGGTGAAGTCTATAATAAAGATTTGCGCTAAATAACAGGTACATATAGGTCTTTTCCACTCAGGGCGCAAATGCTTAGCTCCAGAAGATTTGGATAATGCTGCATAAATTAATTTTGTTGTCATTTTTGCCTTTGATGGAACTCAAAAATGTGGCATTTGTTGACCTCAGTTGTTCTGGAGAAGGCCGTGTATGGATAAAGACTCTTCACCTGTGTTTCAACTAACACAGGGGTGAGTAGATCATGGCAAAATCTTCATTTTTGGGTAACTGTTCCTTTATCAGGTAAGTACAAAAATGAGCCAAAAACTCCCCAAAATTTCCCAAAACTGTGTACTGCAAAAAGTGACATGGTGCAAAGTGACAAAGGCTAGCAACAGAACTCGAAATCTGATTTGTACATTTATTCCTTCATGGATCCTCCCTCCACTATAAACCAAAATGTACAAATAATGTCTTTAATAAATATTCAACGTCGTTCACCCTTGGTTATGCAGTTCCCACCCACTTCATGGAAAACATTAGTTGTTATGGGCCTGAGGCACAAACCTCAGACAGCAGCTTTCAATCCATACAGTGATGCATTCAATTGCATGCAGTAAAAACAACTCAGATGGTTTATTCCTTGAAGACCATGCAATTTCATTGTATGTTGTACATAATCAGTTCTTGAAACTATCCTTTGCCTCCACTTGTAATCTGTGACTGCTTTGTGTCACTCACAGTAATAATTCAGTTTAATTATTTGCAGACACAAGTGAAAATGAGAGCAACATTTTCAGCTCTTAGAAAAAATACACACTGGGGGCCCTATTTTCATGCAGTGCAAAGCGCAGTTAGATGCCCAGTGCGCGAGAAAGCAAGATCGTGGTATTTTCATGACAAGATGCACCTGGTGCATTTCCAAACAGTCTGTCACCAAAACACCAAATGCAACTGGGTGAAGAGAAACCACCACTGTGCCTCACGAAAATGCCACCGTGCCTGTAGGAAAATAGGGCCCTGGGTCTCTCATTAGCTAAGAAACTGATCTCAAAGGCGTCACCTACAACTACTGGGCTGTAACAATACCACTTGATTGGGATTGTAATGTAGTACCCACCAACATCACAGAGGTCATGTTTTCCAGGAGATCCTGAGGCAGAAGAGGTTAGCGAAGCATGAAGAAAGCAAGAAGCAGAAGCAAGCATTACTCATAGCCTATTTAACTCAAAAATAAATGCTTTATACATGTTTAAGTATGTGTGCAAAGTAGCAGCACGCAAATCCGAAAGCCTTAGGCAGTTGTTGGACAGAGCCTCGAATTTCGCAAAGACTAACGACGTCTGTTCACTGATATGGTCCCATTGGGTTTTGTTCACGTGCAACAGTGATGTTTCGAATGTTTGCTAGCCTTCAACCTTGGGACTAAGGAACCCACACATGCGAGGTGGCTTGGGGCAACAGGATGGTCTCATGGTTAAGATGGTCCATGGATCCATGCAACCAGAGAACTGCCCTCTTGAAGGATTAATAAAGATGGAGCTGGAATTAACTCGTTGCAATGGAACCATACCAGTGTTTTAATAGTGACAAGATACATCTCTGAGGGAGCTCTGATTTTGTTGACACCTCATAAGTAACTTTAAAGTTGAGTGTAATTCTATTTATTTTACCCGTTTACTCAGGGTAGGTAGATGGAGCAGTTGCTAGACTTCTCAGCAGCATCCTGCCACACACTCACTGTAAGTGCAATGCATGAAGGGAGTGAGAGCGGAGAGGGATGTCAGCTTGTATCCCTATTTGTTTACGGTGGATGTCTAAACCAGTTGAACCGTACATATCCCTGAGCACGCACTCCTCGCCCTCTCACAACACTTTGATTAGCCTCCTGCTTTAAGCTCTATCAGTGTGTGTGTGTGTGTGTGTGGGCGGATAGACGAGTGCGGCGTGCATGTGTGCCTGCACAAGTGTGTGTTAAAGCGAATGCTGATGCGAGAGAGCCTGGCATTATCTCGGACAGCTCTCTGAGTCACGGAGGGAGTCCTAATAATCCTGGCTTTAGAGTTGCTTGATCCCCTGTGAAAGCGGCTGCTCACCCCGAGTCTCAAATCACCTCTAAGCTTCCGAAGCTCATAACCTCTTAGCCTACACCTCAAAACAGGAAGCAGAGAGCAGGGCTAGGCAGGGGCTGATGAGCTTCTCTTCTTGTTTTGCTCATGAGGTAACGAATTTCAGCTGTCAGGGGAAGTTTATCTGTACAGGAGGCTACGCACACAAACAGGAGTCATCGATTCAATTCCGCTACATGTTTATTTCTAAACTTGACATGGGAATCTCTGTGCAGGCATACAGTACCTAAAACTGGAGCGCTGGCACTCCTGCAGCGGACTTCAGCCAGAACACAGAGAAAAGAAGCAGTGCAACAGCAAAGCGGACAGGAGGAGGAGAGAGGGAGGGAGAAAGGGCATAGAGAAGGAGGCAAGTGGAGCAAAGTTAATTGAGAAAGGGTTATTCAACATTTACAGTTCATTGCATTATGTCTTCTCTGCATTCCAGATATCATTAGGTTTACAAGCAGCAGGGATGGGGTCACCTCACTTTCAGCTCAGAGTTTTTTTTTTCAATCTGTGACTTTTGATAAGAGCAGGGAATAAACTTTTTTATTATCCACTTGAGTTTGCTGAGTTAACTGGGGGTTTGGCTGATTTTCCACCAATGTTGACTGAGCTGACTTCAGCCACAGTTTTCAGTGTTTGTTATTTTGAACTAGCTTAAGCTGTAATGTTTGAGCTCAGCTGACTTTCCAGACTTGCTGAAAGGAGAATGGACAAGCCCCATACCTCGCTAACAGCATTAGTTGGTTAGTTAGTTAAAGGGATGCCTTTACATTTTGAGTGTCAAGAAATATTTTAAGAAGGAAGCAGCAGTAATTATTGCATGGCATGTACATGCTAGTCAAATAGACAAGGTCTTCGCCTGGTCTGCATAGTAACTGATCACTGCAATCTCTGTTGTTTTTCTTTGTTTTTTTTTTGTAACACAACAGCAATCCGGGTGATGGATTTATTGGTATTGTAATGTGTTTCGCTATCTAACATTATTTTCAGTGCATATACCATCTAATGGCTTGGTTGATTCTCAGGTTGAATGTGGTTCTGCCTCCTCTGAAATAACATCCAGAACTGTGCTAGAAAAGCAAATGAACCAAACCTGGCCAATAACTGCAAACAAAGTTGCTACCACACTGATAAAACATTGAAACACCATAGAGCTGTAGGAACTGTGCTGTAAGTTTTCTGCTGTGGTTCCAATCTATGATTCTCATCGATAACTTCTTTCTCCTTTCCTTCTTTTTCGACTCAACAACTGCATGCTGTTAGCATTTATTACCATTACTGATTCAAACCAATGGATCCT
The DNA here is from genome assembly GCA_900302535.1 of Neoniphon sammara. Classification (NCBI taxonomy): domain Eukaryota; kingdom Metazoa; phylum Chordata; class Actinopteri; order Holocentriformes; family Holocentridae; genus Neoniphon; species Neoniphon sammara. Next base: position 8,566 of record OMKZ01028324.1, read on the forward strand.
ACTAGCCTCAAGCTCACTGATCAGCATGCAGCTACTCTAGCATGTCCTCCACACTGACAAGGGCCTGCAGAAAAAAGGTAACTAACCAAACCAACTAAAGTTCGTAATACAAAGAGTTCAGATGTAGAAACTCACTGAGACTGTAGTCCTGGTCGTGGCTGTGGACAGGGGAGAGCTGCACAGGAGACGAATACTCTCTGTGTCTCTCTCGGACGCCGTTCAGCTCGGCCCTGAGCTCGCCTCCTTTACTTAGTTTCCCCGGCAGAGTCTGGTACTTGTTCAGCTCCATGTGGCGATTCTGGAGGAGTCGTGAAACAAAAATAGGTTGTGATGTCAGAGGTGAGTATTGTTTTTAGTCTGGTCTAGCACCAGATTTTCACATCGATAACCAGAATATGGGAAAATATGGTTCTGAAACCATTGAAGAATTAAACAATGACAACCTTATTCCTAACACAAAAACCTGTTTTTGCACATTAGACGGCACCGAATACCCGACTACGCTCAAGCTGGTTGGTTCCATGCAAATATCTTTCATAAGACCCGGCAACGTCGGGAGCCGGGTCCTGATTTGATTTGATCCTTTGCTCTGTTGCGTAACATAGGGTGATGCTGTGTCCTTTGAAGGGTGAACCTCTGATGTTCCCTGAATTTGACCAGGCATCAAAGTCACCGGGGCTCTGAAAAGAATAACAGGCAAAAGGCCAGCAGAGAGGAACGGCTGGGAGGCAGCCATGATGCCGAGTATTACTGACAAGCACTTCAGGTGGGTCATGGCCCTGTGTGTGTGTGTTTGTATGTGTGTGTTTGACTGTTTGCCGGTGTGTGTGCAGCATGAATGTCTGAGTTCTGAAGTATAACACCGTGATCACACACACAGGAGACTCTTTTGTCCTATACAGGAGCACAAGGAGCTTTACATCATTCTTGATGCTATACAACAAAAAGTTTGACCACAACTTTTAGCTACTTCATTTGCATAAGCTGGCTAACCAGAAGAGATACTGTTATTGAAATAAAAAATGGACAAGAGAAAGTAACCCAGTCTGAAATGAACCATGTAGATACATAACATCTTCCAAAGGAGACACTGAGAGTTTGTCCAATGAATATCAATAACATATATTTCACTTTGTTCCAGGTGTTAAAATTTTTCCACCAGAATAATCACCTTTGTGAGTTTTAATCTTTTCACTTTCTTTTCCACTTTTAATCTTGATTTTAGCTAAAGGAAAGAAAAGTTGACCACAACAGCACTGATACACTGCTTTGACACAGAGGTCAAGAGTGACTTCCTTTGCCTCTCATCCTCAAACACAATGCATGCAGAATGGGAGCTTCGTAATGTCACAAAACAAAGACACAAAACAAAGCTAGTCATGAATGGGGCTTTCAGTAAATAATTACATACAAGTATTAATAAATAAGAAAGTGTAAGTAAGTAAAACATAAGTAAGCATAAGTAAGTGAGTAAATTTAAGTAAGTCTAAGTAATATAAGTACGTAAATAAGTATAAATATGTAGTAAATATAAGTAATTAAGTACATGAAAGTAAGTACATGGTTATAAGAGTGAGTAAAAGTAATTATAAATACATGTAAGTAAGTAAAAGTAAGTATAAGAAACTATTTGATGATTGTGACAAGTGCAAACATCTGCTATGAAAAGGTAAAAGCCTTAAAGGAATGTTTTATTTTTCAGCTCATTGAAGTCAAAGTGAACGGACCTTCACCCTGTCATGCTGTGTACACTGATGTAAATTTGTATTTGCCCGTGTGTGTGTGTGTGTGTGTGTGTGTGTGTGTGTGTGTGTGTGTGTAGCGGGTTAGGTGGAGGTCAGGTTGTGTGACGTCATGCAGCTGATGAGTACCTCTGCCCCTAC
>OMKZ01028333.1:4685-20437 GCA_900302535.1 Neoniphon sammara
AAGTTGATTAGCATTGGAAACAAGTGGGATTATCTCATCCTACTGACAGATTTTTTACCTTGTTTGAAGGAAAACAAGATTTGAACGCTGAAGATGAGACTAAATGACTTGATGGGAATGGAGAGATGGGAGATTTTTTTTGTAGTGCAAAGGTTGGAAGAATGTACTGCAGGACATAAAAAGCAGACTTAAAGAGACAAAGAGAAACTGACAGTTACTGACTAATTGGAGAAGTGGATGAGTGATGGAATGAGTGAAGCATATGCCAGTGCAACAGAAAGACAACATCAAACTAGAGGCAGTGTGCTCCATCAGTCAGTGAGGAACAAGGCCGGTGCCCCGTCACTAATTCATGAGCACGTGCTGGCTCACCGTGGATGAACTCCAGTAGCGCACCCTACTATACTGTACATGCCAGTATAACAACAAAGCAAGATGAGACACAGAATGTGCATTACCTCCCTGCAAAGTGGATCAGAGAGAGAGAGCATGAGAGTGAGAGACCAAGACAATTCATGACAAATTCAGTACAGTGGCCCCATGTAGGGCCTTCTCTAGAAAAACAATAGGCAAACCTAAAACAAAATGCATTAAAATTAGGGTTAAATGCATTCAAATTAGGGTTTGGCCAACATGGGATTCTGGGTACATGATTTAGGCACTTAGAGGCACCTATATTTTTGGATTAAAGGGTTAAATGTTATGTTATGGAGTATCAATTACTAGACGATTGCTCCTCCTTCCTGAGCCACGATGCCACCATAAAACTGTTTGTGATTAAATTTTTTACCTCATTGATATAACTGTATAATTTTCGCTATACCTGTCTTTTAGATGCATCATTTACATTTAGTACGGTAATAAGTAGTTAACTTTTTAAATAGTTTTCTCTTATATATTATATACAAACACACTAGTTTGAAATACAGTCCTCTGCCCTTGAACTACGGATAAAAATGATCTTTTAGCTATATCTGTCAAAATATACTTATTGAGCACAAACAAATAAATAAATACAGTATACATACAGTATGTAAACATAAATACATAATATATGAACTCAAATCATTAAATCAATTCAAAGCATACCATGCTATGTCATATCAATCTGCACTCTATATACTCCACAAAGAAAGCATTAAAGGCAGGATCCTTGGCACCCCCGAACATACACACACACAGTCCATTTATACACACACACACACACATACACACACACCCACGCACGCGCACACACACATAATCAGCCTCACGTGTCACTAATTAGCTACATATTTATGGAACAAAGGTGACAGGTGAAAGAGAAAGTGGTGGCTCAACATAGTCAGCAGTATCAGAGGGATATGGAGATAATCCACGACTCCTCAACTATATTCTTTTACATCTTCAAGGGTATGTGTGTATAGATGTGTGTCAAACACAGTCCATCTCAAACAGTAAATCAGTGCTTGCTTTTTTGAAAGGTTTATTTTCTCCGAGACAACATAGAAAAACAGTTCTCTGCAAGGACACAAGCGCCAACCTGGCATTCCTGGATTTAATTATAGTCCACTGTGTGTCATCGGGTTAGATTTGACCGGAAATCTGCTGGACTTGCTGTGTCCCAAGTCTGCCTCCTTTGAAGGGCGCAGTCGTGGTCATAGATCAGTCAAGAAGGCTGTACCAATCCAAAGCATCCTCCAAATGCAGCCTAGGTATTGGAGGAGTGTATCCTTTGCTCTCCCCAGTATTTTAAAATCCATTTTGCACAGCTGTCATTTTGGAAAGCTACAGTAGCGACACGTGTTGACAGGGAAAGTGAAGACTTCACATATGCAAGTTGTTAAGCTACAGATTTTCAATTAGAATAAACACAAAAGTCAAAGATGTAATCTCGTATTTTTCTCAGCCAAATGATGATTAAAGGAATACTCCAACATTTTGGGCAAGATACCCTTTTTCCACTTTACCCAGACTGAGACAAGATGTTGGATACCATTTTCACCTCTGCACTACGAGTAGCTACATTAAAGTGAAAAAGTAAACCTGAGAGCAATTCTTATTTACACAATGTATCATGTGTATTACATGTTGATGAAATACACGTCTTGGATTCTTTTTTTAAAATGAGAGTCGTTTTAGGAGAGGTTAGAATGTTGACATCTACAGGCGTCATTAGCCTGGTCCGTCAAAGTGAAAAAATTAAAGCTAAAAATAAACCTTAAGAGAGAGTTGAGAGTCATTTTAAAAGTTAGATATTAAAAATAGTTCCTACCATTTAACTTCTAAAACAACTTTTTTTTTCTTAATTCAAGATGTGTATTTGTACACACAAGATACATTGTGTAAATAAGACAACTTTGAAGTTGCTGTATGGTTGTTTTTTTCACTTTGATGGAGCTAGGCTAATGACTCCTGTAGACTTCAAGTCTTTACGCTAAGCTAACACCAAATGCTACCCATAGGAACTGAACCAGTGGACACAGAGGTGAAAATGATATCGAACATCTTGTCTCAGTCTGGGTCAGTCGAAAAATGGGTATTCTGCCCAAATCGTTCTTTATTCTTTAACCAGGATATGAAAATACCTGGAATACTGTGTATTTAATGTAAATGTAGCCATTGAGTGCTGACAAGGCAAACCACAGACTAAACAGCTGAAGCACAACAAACAGCCGCTGCCCTCAGTATAGCTGGATTTCAATCCACGTTTGTGCATTGATCAATATCGCAAAATAGCGTTTATACTTGCTTAAGGCTAAAAAAAAAATGTTTCTAACACACACACACACACACAAAACACATGCACAACACAGTGTCTGGCCTTTCCTTTAACTTTCTGATGTCTTGCCAAAGACCAAGAAAATGATTGTGGGAAGGGAGACGCCATGGCACTGAGAGCATCTTCCAAATAAACTTCCCTTTATATACCAGTTGCCATAGCAACAACCTGGCTCATGAATCATCAATGTAAATCCAGTGCGAACCCTGCACACAGCCAGACATGCACACATATAAGAGCTTTTTAGATGGGGCATGAAAATAGCTTGCGACATTGTGCATTGTCCCTGCTGTAATCACCTCGCCCCGTATGAAGGGACAGATTACCTGTGGCTCCACGCATTGTAACCGTGGAGACAACAGAATGAACATAGAGACAGACAGACAGCCGGCCGACATATTCTCAACAATACTGTCATTTGCTAATTATTTTGTTTTTGTCAGTTCACTGAAATAGATTAAAAGATTCAAAAACTGAATTGTCCATTAATGTAAGCAGTAACAGAAATTTGTCTTTGCCAAGGTGCATGGCTGGGCTCAGCTCACACCTCCGGGAGGAGCTCAGAGAACAGCTGCTGCTGAAATGAGCCAGTTGAGGTGGTTTGGGCATCTGGTCAGGATGCCTCCTGGGTGACTCCCTGTTGAGGTGTTCTGGGCACGTCCGACTGGGAGGAGACTCCGGGGCAGACTCCAAACATGCTGGGGGGACTATATATCCCAGCTGGTCCGAAAACACCTGGGGATCCCCCAGGAAGAGCTGGTGGATGCGGCCGGGGAAAAGGCCCTCATTAATCTGTTACCACCCCTTCCCGTTCCCGATAAGCAGCAGAAAATGGATGGATGGATGGATGAAGTGCATCCAAACACTCATATACTCAATGGCTACTGTGTTTAGCCAGGTGTGCACGGGTAACATTAACGAACAAAGAATTATTTAACAGCTGTGGAAGGTCGTGCTGCTGGAGAGAGCTCGGGGAACTCGCATACAGCAAGACTTAACTTCTTCTAAGCACGAACACAACATTATTATAAGGACCAGCCTGCATAACACTCGCATCACTCTCTCCACCTTGCTTCCATGCTCACCTCTCATTAAAAATGAATTAAGGCCAGGCGATTTTGCCCCTAATCCAAAAGGCCCTTAACAATACCGTTAGGCCAGTATTGTTTTCTGGGGGCTAATATGGATGTTTTTGAGTGAATGCCTCCAGAATGTTATTCCTGACAGGGTGTAAACAACATTTAGAACATTCAACACAAACTCTCAATTGAAATCCATACTAATGAAATAATTTTAGGTTGCTTTGCAGCACCTTAAAGATGATGAGTTTTAGCCCACTAGTTAAAAATACTGGTACTACTGAGTAAAATAGGAGCAAATTAATAAAAACCTGATCATAGTGTTGAGTGTGGAAAACTCCTATTAAAAGAGACAATGTATATACTGTTGAAGAGCAGAAAAGTGAAGCTAGAGAAAGGATTTTGTGCTGTGGGAATCCCCGTGTTATCCATTTCACTGCTACTGTGTTACTGCAAAATATGCTCTGGGTTTAATCTTCATTACCAAATCAGCCATGAATGTGACAGCAGAGGAGATAGAACATAAGTGAAACAAATTGATGCAGAAAAGAGAAGCATTTTATTTTGAGCAAGTAAAGGAAAGGAGAGGTCAGATAAAGCACCCACACTGATTTAACTATCTAACAAAAGACTTGGAAAGTGGGCAGAGCTGTAGGTTCCATAGTATTTTGCCCTTTTTTTTTGGTCCCAATTTGGAATTTTACTTTTAACGATAACCACAGTGCTCCTCAACACAGAATCACAAGAGTCTCTTGTATAAATCAACAATACTTAGGGTTATGTTATGGCCATCAATTCATGTCTGAGAAATCATGTTTTTGCCAGTTCAGTAAGTAAAATGGCTATAAAAATACTACAGTAACCATGAGCCTCATGCACCATTACTATGGTGACACCAGCTAATGCCGTGAAATATATTGAAATATATTCAAATATATTATTATTGTATTATAATATTCCAGATCAATGGCTGCAACTAAGAACAAAACACTGCACCTAAAATGATCATGTATAAAATTGGCTCAAAGCTACAAAGCTGAACTTTGCCAGTGTGAGCAACAGAATTTTATGATTGGCAACTGGAGGCAACACTCTAAAGTTGTTATATGCACAGTCTTGTACCTCTGAGTTTTTTTCAGTGAACCTGAATTATTTCAACACATTTGCTTGGTTGTACAGATGTTTCCACCAGGAGGGTTTCATGCCCATCCGAGTGTTTAAAGTGTTCAAAACGGGAAGTAACACTGCATATGGGAAAATTGATGGGATGTTTACTTCCAGAACCCTGCCCGCCCAGTAGAACCCTGCCCACAAGAAAAACATGATGCAGAATAGATTCTCCTATAAATCTTGCAAAGTTGAGCCACAACAGAAGAATCTGCAAATTAAGGGTTCTTTTGCAAAAACAGATATCCTCCATTGTTTTCATTTTCATAAAACATGTTTTTTTTCCAGATTATATCTATTAAAAATACAAACTATTAGGCTAATGCATAGGCCATATTGTGACTTTTTTGTTTAGATTCAGACAGTATGTTATGTGAAGCATTACATACAACCGTAAGTTTTTTTCAGTAATTTATATATTTTTAGGAATGCATTTATCTGTTTCTGCAAATGAACTCTTCAAATGAAGACAATCCCAACTTACCCCTCTTTGCCCCTTCAAGCTAAACAGAGGTAAAAACTATCAGTTATAACAATGCCAAGTGTTAATATGACATGAATGTGGTTACTGTGAGGCTCACCTGTATATGTTATGTTCTTAGGGTTGCCATAGGGAGTCGCAGCCTGGACAGGACTGTACACAGGGTTCATAATGGAGGACACGCTACCCTTACTGCAGGATGGATAGATAAAGAGACAGAGAGGAAAAGAGAGAGATAAGATGGCAAAGGGAAAGGTCATGAAGTTATGATGGTATTATGGCTGATACTAAGTGAGTCTAGTCAGATCCTCAGTTGATTTTGGTAAACTGGTATTGAGAAAGTGAACAAGCCACCCAAAAGTGATAATCCAATAAAGAAACTTGTTGGATCCACTCTCTAAATACCTTATCTCCCAATGGGCTGAATGAAGAATTCCAAAAAAAAACAAAAAAACATCATATTTATTTTCATTTAGATTTATATTCTATATTGCAGATGTATTATTTCTCTTAAACACTGTAGTTTTACTTTGTGTGAGATAAAAACTTCTATGTTGAAGAAAACAAACAAAAATCAAAATGTAATATATTAATACTTTTACTAGCATGCTGACAATATCAAGTTTTGCTGATGCATGTATTTTCTAAGCATTAATTGGATCAAGCCAACATATGCAATGCTTACAACAACACTCAAAGTATTACCAGTGCAAATACTGTGCAAAGGTGCACAGGCCCATAGAATCTGCCACTTAAACTAAACAATTGAAACTGAAAGTAAAGGGAAAAAAGTGCTTTTCGTTGAAAATGAGCAACACATTTTACTCTGGCAAGGCTCTTGTTGGATTACTTGCATTTCTTTGTCTCTGAGCTTCAATTCAAAAATGTGGTGCTACAAGCTAAGCTTTGAATTAACTTTTTCTGCCGCTGCATTGCTGACTTATGAGGCTTTTGGTCTGTTTTGCTGGTTGGAGCAAGTGATATTAGTGCTTTTTAAACTGGATGCTTTTGTATGTTGCACTTGAGCAATTGATCTGAAATTTGGATATGTATATATGCAGAATGTGCAGTTTCAGAGAAGCTTTGAATGAAATTGATTGCAGCAGACAATCCAGAAACATTCTTGAGCACCAGTGGATATTTCAGTTTTGTCAGGTTTAATCTATCAGCAATCAAATACAAAATACTACTAAACAAAACACACTTTCAATAAAACAACCGCTATATCACATAAATATGCTACAAATTAAAATATATATGTGGTAGTTCTTCTGCTTGACCGGAATTCTGGAATATTACTGTCTATATGGCCGTCAAAATAAAACAATAACAAAACAAAGGAACATCTGGTGTAAACCCTGGTGGGGGTAAGCCGAGGGGAGAGGAAATTTAGAAAGCTCAAATCAGGCAATAACAGCAGTTGGCTACAAATTTTATAGTGGAAAGAGACCTACAAATGACTACTCACATTGCTAAGAAATGTGCGTACTATTGCTTAACGTAGCTTTTATGACTGTTTTTTACTGACTCTTTTATCTAGCAATTGGCCTAAATATAGGCTTTACTCTCCTTTTCAATACTAAGTGAGGACATATTCCTGACCCCTCCGGGAACAGTCCATTCTCAGATAAGCTGACACCTGACATCGGTTTGTGATGTTCAATGCAGTACAGGAGTTATTTTGTGTTGTTGCACTTTACTGTTTATCGGACCCTTTTTCCCTAAATCTGCCTCAACTACTTCAACTTCAGTGAATTCTCACATTTCCCAAATGCCTTCCCAAAGAAGACACATAACACATGTTCCATGGCAGCGAAATACAGCAAAGATGGGGGAACATCTCATGTCTAGCAGAGCAAAAATGTTATCAACCAACCAGGTAACAGGAACATCAATATATTATTCACTGAAGTGTTGAAAATTGAAAGCACAATAGCATAGGATGATGTAAATAATTTGATATGACAGTTGGTTCTGTGGTTTCTTAATGGTGAGATGCAGTGTTAACTAATTGTTAACTACCTCACAGCTAGCTGGTTTCAGTAAAGCACTGACAGCACGTTAACATCTGGCTAACATTACACATTGATCACAGTAGGTTGCGACCACTTTGGAATGATGAAATTGTCAGCGGCAAAGCCACTCTGCTTGGACAGACAGTATAAACGGCTGCAGCGTATCCCTCAATCTTTAACCAAGTTAATCTAGAAGCGTAGCTCCGCTGCGGGACGCTGGCCATACCGTTCTGAAGCAATAGAACATAATGGAAACTATGCCGCTGTCACTGTTTCCACCACTTTCTGGTGTGATCCCTGTTGAACGCAGCTACGGTAGCCATAGCGCTGTAGCCTCGCTTATTTATTTCATTGGTTGTTGGGACTTAATTATGTGTATCAGTCCCCATTAGAAGCCCGTCCACTAAAAACCTGATTAGACAGATGGGAAAGCCAGCTCATGTCTGCCAGGGCTTACTGCTTTTTCTAGTGGGACTTAATTCAAAATATCTTTACGGTCAAAATAAACCCATTGCTAAAGAAATTTCGGACTTCAGTTTCCCAGACCTTTAATACTGCTTCAAACTGCACATATACAAATATATGTGCGATATGGAAGAAATAATATGACACTGAGAAGCTATATGCTATAATATAGACTAGTATCATTCTGTCCTAGCCAAGCATTCATCACAGGGTTACAGACCTGCTAGCAAGGAAGGCTGCTTCCTACTCAGAAGAGAAGCTAACACCTACATGCACCTTCCCAAAATAAACTAGCAGCTTCCTGGAAAAAGAACAGCTTTCAGATCTTCTTCACAGTATGTACATAGCATCAAGACTCTATGAGCTGTCAGATTACAAGAATGAGTCAGTTTAGCCCTTATAAAAAATAGAGAAGCTGCACTAGACAAGATTTTTTTGTTAAAATACACCCATTTTATCAGCTGAAATCACTACCCACTAATGCAACAGATTCATCCAATTTACCCAAATAAAACTTGTCGATATGGTCACTGGTGGTCTCTCCACACAGGAGGTGATGAATCAAAACCTAAGAGTACAATGCATAAGAGCGCTCCAACCAGAGAAAGCTAACAGCTGAACCTGTCCGCCCCACTAGACACTAAGAGGAAGACATTTAGTGTACTGACATCACCTTACAAGACCTTACAAGTTCTGGGCAATGAAGTCTTCAAAATTCAAAGTTACCTCCAATTTTTTTTAGTGTTATGGTACGTCTGTGGCAAAGTCACTAACTCACTTGGGTCTCTTATACAGACCACTAGGTGGGGCTGTTAAGACTCTCGGGCTCTATTTTCAAGGCAGTAGTGTTAGCGATAACTAAGATGTTAAAACCCAGCAAGTGAGCTATTCATTTTTGCAATTTTTGTAACTGATGTTATCCCAGTGATATGTGTTACCCCAGGTGTTATCTGGGAAAGGGAATGGAAAAGGCCACCAGGAAACACACCAGGAGGGATGCATGATTAGCAGGTGGGGTGTGGGTGGACTTTGACAAAGGCCAATAAAATCAATTCATCCCTTTCAAATGCAGGGCACTTCCCACCATGACAGAGTGGCCCTTGCATAAATTAGGAGAGGACGGACCTCCTGACTGCACCTCCATGCAAAATATAATGGCACCCCAATATGACTTTACAGCCCCAAAACACTGCACAAATATGCCACTGGTATATCCCTGTTTAAGATGAATCTTGGGGCTGGTAAGTTCACTTTAGACCACGAAAATCCCAAAACAGACAAAAACTAGTTTAATGCCAGAACAAATTGGCAACTCCCAAACATTAAGTGCTTTGCTGGCTTAATTCCTGCGTGAAAATAGAGCCCTGCTGTTTTATATTGACCTCTTCACGCTCCAAGCATTTTTGGGTAGGTACAAGAAACTGAATTGGTCAGTGTGAAAAATCCTGGCCATAGTCAAGGCAATGCCAGTGAGGAAATGGCAACGAAAGCCTGTGACATTAAACAACTGAAATTTCAGTATAGCAGTAGTACATCACAAAAAGCAGGCGAACATGATTGTAGCATAAGCACAGAGAAAGAGACAAAGAAAAAGCAAGAGAAGTCATGGTAACTGGACAAATGCAAAGGAAGGTCACAACACAGCCATAAACACAGGATATAGAGCCTGACACCATTGCAAATGAACTATTGATGGAGGCCAAGGCAATGGATTCACAACACACTACGGATAGTTAACAGTTCAAAGTCAGTGGTTCAACCCATGTGCATGTTTGTGTTTGGCTTTAAGGTTCACACTGCCCACTTACAATACAGGCAAACCAGGGTTTGTTAAAGGAATACTCCAACATTTTGGGGAAAAATACCCTTTTTCACCTCTGTACGTCCACTGGTTCAGTTCCTATTGGCTAGGATGTCCTGTTCGCTTAGCATTAAGACTCTACTTGGAGTCATTAGCCAAGTGAAAAAATAAACCTTACAGCAGCTCCGAAGCTGTCTTATTTACACAGTATATGTGTAATTGAATTTCACGTCTTGGAAATGCTGAGCACAGATGGAAGGATACATGTGTTCAGTGGTTATATAAGACGTGTATTTCAAATACATGATACATTGTGTAAATAAGACAGCTTCAGAGTTGCTGTAAGGTTTATTTTTTCTTTTTAATATTATTTTTTGGGCATTTCTGCTTTATTTGATAGCGACAGTGTAGACAGACGGGAAAGACGGGGGGAGAGAGAGGGCATGACATGCAGCAAAGTGCACGGGCCGGAATCGAACCCGCGCCGCTGCAGTTACGTGGTACGCGCTCTACACGGTGAGCCACCGGAGCGCCCCGGTTTATTTTTTCATTTTAACTGAACTAGGCTAATGACTCCTGTAGACTTCAAGTCTTTATGCTAAGCTAACACAAAATGCTACCCATAGGAACCAAACCAGTGGACGTACTGAGGTGAAAATGGTATTGAACATCTTGTGTCAGTGTCGGTAAAGGGGTATTATGCCCAAAGCGTTGCATTCCTTTGACAAAAGACTACTTGACAAAAGTAGCTTGTTTATTGGACAGTTTTAGTAACCTGTTATCCGAAAGTTGGTGTTCATACCAATTCAAGAACACATGAACAAACAGCTGAATCTGAGCCTCAGTCCAGACTGCAGTTTGCACTTGCTTCATCTTGTTATGCTAGGCTTTCTATACATGAAGAGCTGCTATCAGATGTTAATATCTGACTCCTTTTACACATAAAATCTGGCATTTTGTTTCCTGCAGTTGGCTGAGATTACATTCTCATCCTAAAAAACTGCATAACAGATCACTCTGAAGAGTACTAAGACGTATTTTCAGGCATCTAGGTGCTGCTATTGAGTGATTTTGAATGGCATTGTTCTTACCTGCCAAAACAAATCTGAACTAAACACTGCACAGTTATTTTGCAAGTATCCTCATTGTGACCTTCAATAGATCAACCCTGCACTGCTGTAACTTGATATTCAACTCTAATTGCAGACTCACACGAAAATCAAATCCAGCTCTAAGTGATAAACATAACGCTGTCAATACACACCATACCTCCCCAATACGCACATACAAATCCACAAACCTTTAGCAACTATATTGCTTTAATACCTTGAGATTCCCAGCAGACAATTACTTGTCTTATAACAGCATTATCTTTTCACATAGAATTCACACATAAAGCCTCACCTAGCATTTCAGCCCTCAGGTCAGCCTTTTGATAAATGCAGAGTGGAGATGAGTGAAGTGTGGCTTTTTCCCTCCAAAGATATTTCTGCTTTGTTGGGTGCTGGAGAATGACAAGAACAATTGGCGAGAGATAGAGCGCAGCATGTGCAGCAAAGGTCATACGCCAGATTTGAAGCTGGAACATTTGGAGGACTTGGTGAACACCTTAGCCAGCCAGCCGAGCCAATATAGGCAGTAGATGCATTGTATAGGATCATTACAAACAACTGTCATGAAGATCCAAGTGACAGGCAAGTTGGATAGCTGCATATTTGATTGGACAGCACAGTAACAGTATTTGTCAAAACTTTGTGGGTGGACATAATGCAGATTTACATTATTACAAAGTGTAAATAGGCTGAATGCTTCTCGCTTTCTTGTATTCCCAAGGCAAATGGAAATTTATGCCAAAGAGACCACCAGGCAACATGCCTTCAACTCATCTCATCTCCTTCTCATCTTGTTTCCATCCAGGGAACAGCCAAGATTAAGCCAGTAATGGTCACGTTCAACCCCATGAGCATTTGGGGCTCAGCTGTTGGTCTGACTTAAGAGTAGCACACATAACCTCCATTAGACCTCCATGTTAAGCCTACTGGCATCTGTGAAACTTTGGGGGGAGCTCAGAGGTATAAATTCCTAGGAATACTTAGGCATTTCTCTTCGCTAGTTACAGAAAACAAAAGAACAGCAGCTCTCCCTTACATAATCTGTCTATATCACACTGGTTCAAACTGAAACAACTCCAGAGTCCATAGCACAGTGTCTCAGGCAGAATCAAACTTGCAGTGCTGATGCACACAGCGGAAGGGCAGTAAATGTTATGCCAAAGAAAAGGAAAACTTGAAAAGTTCCAGGCTGATAAGACCCTGCTTGCTGACCCTGTTTTATAGGGCTTATATTGAAAAGTACTTGCTTTATCAATTATTTAGATGTATGGTAATCTTGATATTAGAGAGAAGAAACAGTCATTTTAGATGCACTATTAATCACAGGGCAATTACAGAGTGGAAGTCCTTACCTATCCAAATCGCACAGTTACAAAACTGTTTATTTGTTTATCTGTACACTGTAAAATAATAGAACATGATAAAAATAGGGTTAGGGTTAACCCTAACCTTTCCGTTTACGTGCCTCAGGTTGCCACTCCTGCATGCTTTGCTGCAACACAGTGCGGGGTCCACCCCAAGTTGACTTTCATTATTTAAAGTAATAAGGTAAGGACCCTGATATGAAAAGATATTTTTGGTTTCAGTACTAAATCGTTTACATGTCATACTTAAAAACTGACAAACAGATTCAAAGTGGTTTGATGTTAAAACGATGATTCACACATTTTTGAACTGTAATCATTTCTAATGAATTAAATTATGGCCTGTCACAACTGTTGCATAATTGCCTGAATGTGATTATTTGAGCTGATGCAAGCATTTTGCATAATCCTTAGGTTCCACCTTCCATCCAAATATCCAGGGGATTTTAAGTCAGAGGTAAAAATGTTGCAATAAATATAAAAAAAAAACAAAAAAACATGCATTTCCATCAGTTGAGGTGAAGAAATGTTTTGTTTCTGCCGTCAACATCATATGCTGTCATGCATTATGAATTAAGTGTCCTTACGTCTTTAGCTACAGTAACAGCAGCAGCAGTTATAGCAGTAGCAGTTTTAGCAGTAGTAGCAGAAATTTATGGTTGACAGGGAAATACACCAGTCTATGGATTGCAATCATGTTAAGTGTCCATCTAGGTTTTAGGTAGTTTTAAACATCTCTGATAGCTCAAAAGTTACTGTATACAGACAAGACACCCTTAATACATGCCTTTTTGGTGCATACTGAAGACTTTTCAAAGAAAGTTCTGAAGAAAGTTTCGCTTTCATTTTCATAGCAGAGAGCACACACAGAACATAACGATGCACATCTGGAAGACATTGATTTCGATCAATTTTATAATGTATACATGGGTTGCAACAGATGTGTGTATGTGTAAAGGAAAACACCAAATGCTGGTGTGACTTTCTGACATTCAAGTATCAGATGTGACAGGGCTGATTAATTTTTGCCTATCTAGCAGACACTCCATCGCGTACGCACTTCTCTGAGCACGATATAGATGTGGGGAATGCTAAGCCTATCAAGTTATCGAGTTCCACTGAAGCTTCAGTTAAAGTAGAGAAGTGCAGCTTCTTCATGTTTGGTGGCTGGCAAATTGGTCCGACAGATTTTGTACAGATCACAGAAAGGTCAGTGCTCTTATCAAACCTGTTACACACTGTCTAGTATGGAGGACTCAGCCAAACAGTCGGAGGTTATTTTCAGTTTATTTCTATAGGACTTTATCACAAGCATGTCTCAAAGGGACTTTACAAAGAATGAGCCTACCTATTGCTAATTAAACAACAATCAAACATAGACTTAACATACTGTAGAATATACTATACATGCAGTGGAAACACCTAAAGAAATTATATTAAATCAAAATTATATTCATTGTGTAATAGTCAATTACCAATAATTTGGCAATTAAGGTGATATTCAAACTCACTCACTCGCTCTATCAAATGCCCTACTGCACATCCTTTTATAGGTAATGAGCAACAGTAATAATATAAAAGAATGTTTGATGATGATAATAATAAAAGTCTAGTGTAGGCTCCCAGTGTATCTGGCGGGATGCCCATGCCGTGATTTGTTTCAGTTTTCTTTTATTATATTTTTGGAGGTCTTGTTTTGTCTCTGTCTCTGAGTTAAGCCATAAAAGACCTCAAGGACTCCTCTGGAGGAGACGGGGGAGGAGAGACAACAAAGATGCCGAGGCTCTGTCTTTGTAGAGTTGGGTCATAGCAGAATCTGCTCTCCTCACTCTCAGCTTGGAGAACAGAAGGCGCTTGAAACACTCCTCCCCAAGATGGAAATCCATTCCCCAATCAGCCACAATCAGGGCATACCACAATACATTGTGTGCATGCCCTGTCATGCCATCAGGAAGACTCAACTGAAAGCCAGTCAGCCCATTTCCTCTGCCCAAACCCTTCCACTTCATGCCCTTTGACCACGGGATAATCATAGTTCAGTTCACTCTTAAACTCTCTTAAACTCTGGCCACTGGCCAAATACTTAATTATTAACAGTATACTATGTACATATCTAGGATTACAAAGCACAAGCTAGATTAACAGAATTGTGGGAAATATTATCTAGCAGCAACTTTATTTTATTTATGTTTTAATAACCAGGACGTGACCTAAATATTGCCAAAATGTGACCTTTTATTTCTATTAGCATGGCAGTTTACAATAAATACAGGTTATGGGCTTCCCATAGACAACCAGTGAATTAGTCTCTCAAGCCAGACTATCTATGTTAATGAAAATGTAGTGCCCCCCAACCCTCCCCCATAAACAACGAAGGCAGCTAGCTAGCATGCCGACGAAACCAGTGAAAGATGACACCGAAAAATGTAAAAGACGAGGAGGAACCTCGCTTGTCAGCGAATGAATTTTGTTCCGAAATAGTTGAATCAAAAATATCTTTTTGAATTTCCATTTCTGCTCAACAGCTAGCTAGCTAGGCTTCAACTAATTTGGTTTCCAGGAGTTATTTACACTTCTGCACAGGGGATACGAGTGAGAAAATGACCGGATATCTGCCTTCTTTTGCTACTCATTTTCAGCGCTTCCGAAGTACAGACTGTTAGGTGGAGGCATTTGGAAATTGCGGGAGCCAACACGTCTGGCTTGAGAGACTACCAGTGAATTGATCAATTTTGCCATTAATGTGCGAGCAAATAACAGCATCATATCCATCATGTCAGAACACAAGTGGACAGTATTGGTCTAACCCTATGGTGTACAATCATCACTTTCTATTAACAATTAACATATCAACAGTGGGCCGAGCAGCCCCCCCATAGCTCTGCACACACAGATGGTGGAGCAGCAACAGTGCACGGGCCTGCACTGGCATAGCTACCTAAGTATAAACTGAATGTTAAACATGGCCAAATGCCTGAGGTGATACCTACCCTGCCTTTGCCAAACTGAAGCTCCCAGCATGCACGAGCTAATATGCCAAATCTATATCAACATATACTATCTATGCACTGTAAAGGGATCTCCAAGGATTAAAAGACTCAATGAACACTTACAATTTGGACCATTTGCAGTCACCCTTTTTCAGAGTGATGATGAGTGATCAGCTACAAGGTTTGGAACACTTAGATCGGAAATATGATGACGTCTAATTCTGTGGTCTAATTCAGTGTATGACCAGTCTATCCTATAGGCACCCTGCCACCCACAAATTATAAAGTGACTGTTATATTTACATGTCATTGTACTGAACGCAAACCAAGGACCTCAAGCAACATTCATCCACTTCACCAACACAGATATCCCAATTTAAAACTCAATTCATGATGTGGCTCAACTTCCAGAACTTGTTTTTTTGGAAGAAAAGCAAGGTATAAATCATGCTGGTGGTGGTGGTGGTGGTGGTGATGGGGGGTGGTGGGTTGCCAAATGCCCAGCAGGTTCCATAGT
>OMKZ01028339.1:0-13453 GCA_900302535.1 Neoniphon sammara
ATGCAGAATGAGAAGAAGAAGATGCAGTCACACATCCAGGTCTATATCTTCTTCACGTCTTTTCAAGTCTCTAAGCTCCTACATACACAGAGCAGGCTGACATATTTGTCTTGACATGCTGACATTCAGGGCATCATATTTAAAGTGGCAGAAGATGATTGGGCTTAGTTTAGTAACAGATTTTAAGTGAAAAGGGCATTCAGTTTGACACTCGCCTTGTGGGAACATGATTCAGTATCTGCAGTTTTTATCATCAATATTGAGTTTTGTCTGCCAGATTTCTGTCAAACTCCACACTGTAGACTTGAAGCTCTTTGCTAGGTCAGTGTCTGGCTGTGGTGCTGACTGTGTGTGTGTTTGTGTGTGTTTGTGTGTGTTTGTGTGTGTTTGTGTGTGTTTGTGTGTGTGTGTGTGTGTGTGTGTGTGTGTGCGCGCGTACGCGCTCCCTCTTCACAGGACCTGGAGGAGCAGCTTGATGAGGAGGAGGCTGCTAGACAGAAGCTGCAGCTGGAAAAGGTGACGGCCGAGGCCAAGATCAAGAAGATGGAGGAAGACATTCTGCTGCTGGAGGATCAAAACTCCAAGTTCCACAAGGTGAGAGGTTTATAAGTAGAAACAATCAGTTAAACAAAAACCAGAAAACCAAACAAGTGCCTCAGTGTGGGTGGATTATAGGTAGTGATGATGGATAAGGCATATGACATATTAATTATGATAATAAACATATTTTGGATTTTGAATGTGTTTACTGGATCCAAGAGTCATGACAAATGGCTACAAATGAACATCAGTTAGACTAGAAAAGAACCAAATTGCAGTATACAGTATTTTTGGGATGGCACCGCAAATATAATGGGAGAGAATGTAAAAAAAAGAATACAGTAAGTATGACATCATGTTGCTATGGTGACACTTGGTACACAGAATTGCAAAAATAAATAAAGTAAATGTGTTCAATAAATGTTTTTTTAGGCTTACTGTATGTATCTATGATTGTTCATAAGAATTATAATATTTCATATATAAAAACACGCCTTTGTGTGACTCAGTCTTCACTTTGATTTTCCCAACAGGAGAAGAAGCTGCTAGAGGACAGGATAGGGGAGATGACGTCCCAGCTGACAGAAGAAGAGGAGAAGGCCAAGAACCTGGGCAAGGTCAAGAACAAGCAGGAGATGATGATGGTCGACCTGGAGGGTAAGAGACTCTGTGACCCAGTGAGCAGCTTTTACAGGACATTGACCCGGGGCAGACATGAAAAAGAGTGTGCAGAATCAACAGAGCAGCTTTGTTAATTCAGCTGAAATTAGGGAAGGAAGGGAGAAGTCAAAGCTGGTCCATAAACTATTTTTGTGTTTCTAAAACCATACAGCCAAGGAATGGTGGCATAGAGGTTAAGTTGAGATTGTTTAAAACCCTTAACTAAAATATCAGGAATAATAAAGGGTTTCAGTTTAGACAATTTGAAAATAGCCTGAAAGAGAGCATGAAACATAAAGGTCCAACAAAGGACACAAACAAGCATGTCATGTTACTTTTTGCCCTGTGCTGTTGCTCACTCTGTTTCTATTTGTAATGTGCGCTTTGTATTACAGGTTTTTTAAAATTGTTTACCCGCATTAATAGGACTTGTTCGTAGTATTTCTGTTCACTCCATACAGCTATTATGAATGTACTTGTTCACCATGTTGAGAGATTTCTCCCATTTTTGTTTTGAACTTAACACCCGTGGTCGTGCCTTACTTCAGAGCGTCTAAAGAAAGAGGAGAAGACCCGCCAGGAGCTGGAGAAGGCCAAGCGCAAGCTGGATGCTGAGACCACAGACCTGCAGGACCAGATCGCTGAGCTGCAGGCTCAGATAGAGGAGCTGAAGATGCAGCTGGCCAAGAAGGAGGAGGAGCTGCAGGCCGCTCTGGCCAGGTCAGTCTCATGTAAACCAGCAGAATGTACAAGTACCAAAGAGGCTTGGCTCAGACAAGTGCTGCAAGAGATAAAACATTCAGTTAACCAGCTCAAGTCCTAAAATGAACCCCTTAATAGATGCACTGTATTCTCTCAGTATTGGTCAAAACTATAGCTTTCTAATCTCAGACACATACACACATACACACACACACGCACACACGCACACACACACACACACACACACACACACACACACACACACGAGCACACAATGTGGCAAGTGACAGCTGTGCACACAAACATGATATTTGCAGTTGTGTTTGCTCTTGGTATTTTTTCCAACCATAGTTTAGGTTAGTTTTTAATATCTAGGTGATAATGGAAATTTGATTAAATGAAGGTCACAAAGAACCGATGGAAATGGAAAATCGACCTGTGATGATCCCTAACTGGGCAGATTTCCTTTGACCTCACATGATTAAAACCTGAATTGAGGCTGGAAATGTTAGGATGTGGTCCCATGCTTTTTTAAATAAAAATGACTGGACGTGGCTGCTGGAAGCTCAGTTGTCCAGAAGAGCCGTCAGTGTACAATGCACAATTGTAAACACATATATTCTCTCACTAGTGGAATATATCCCATCTCCATGACAACAGTTCACCGTTGTGTACAGCAGAGCCAGTAGGAAGACATAAAATGCACATCACAACAAAGGCAACACACAAACATACACTGAAAGAGGCAGCTTTGAAGTGCTGGACTAAAAATGGCAGCTGTCGTTCCCAGTATCTCCCCACTGCCCTTTCAGTCAGTTTCACAGCTTCAAGAAACACACACACACATACACACGCATACATACCCCTTTTCTCTACCTCTCTCCTCTTTTCCCTCCTTATTTTCCTCTGCTCAGTATTCCCAGCCATAGCAGTTGCGTGCCGCGAGGCTGGCTCAGACCTTTCATCTTGGACCCAGCCATATCTGATTTCAGGCAACATTGGTCGGTGATTGATGTTCTCAATCCAAGGCTTTGCAGTAGTTTTTCCATAGGAAGTAATAAAGAGCTGGGCTAAAAAGGGCTGACATGAAGGATTGGTTCACAGGCCATGAGGAGCTGTCAACAAACTCTTTTTCCTTTAAAAGAACTTGTGTTTTTTTTAACATCTTCTGCGATGTGCTGATCAAGACAAACACTTCCAGTTAAGGCTGGAAAAGACCTGTCTCTCCCAAAGTGCCAACCTGGGATCCAAGCATTACCTTTATTTAGCTCCCTTAATCCATCCCAATTCAGCCTGATTTGCCGCACAGTGGAACAAACTCCTGAGCAACACGTTTGGTGTCATATTTAATTATATCTCAGTTTAGCTGACATAAGGCTGCATACAAATGAGGTGTAACAGCTGTGGAGGTCGTCGCACTGAAGGTCAGCTCAGATCACTCTGATGCAACGTACTCAGCAGCTGCCTGCTGAGACCAGGCCAGTTGTTCAGACTATGCGCCTTGATGGAAAACGTCCGTCTGACTGATTTCACACACCAAAATCACCGGTTTAGTCACAGCCCCGGATAATTAAACTTTCATTACTCTTGAGGCACCTCACTTGGAATTCAGTGGCCTTTCTGCCGATTGAATTACCTTTGTTTGGATAATGGGGTGCTTGAGCTTGATATGAGTTATTAAAGCCTATTATCAAGGCCAAGGCTTCGTTAATGTTTATCTTTTATATAATTGAATCATAATGACTGTCAGTGTGTTTATCCAGTGGATTTTTAAGTAGTTGAGCGATGCTTCTATTGCAGCCAGCATGAGTCCTGTTATGCTTCACTTCCAGTATTAGCAAATGTGCAGCCTTATTATTGTATTTTTTTTCTCTTGACTGAGAAAGAGAAAGAGAGCACAAACACACACTCCTGTATTGTTGGTCACTGGTTCACCTCACGATGTACTTAAACAGCTTTGGGTTTACCACACTGCCACCCTGTGTGCACTGCTGGCAGTTTCTAACCCAGCCACAGTGTATGCACGTATTTTGAGTTAAGATCAAATTAAGACAGATGATGACATGCCTTTCATTTAAGCAGTTATATAAATATGTATTTGTAGCGCAGGGTGATGCAAAGTTTTGAGCCCTGCAGTTGTGGGTTGAAAAAAATCTGGTAGTTAACAAAGAGAGAATTTTAAATAACACGTTAACCCCTCACTTTAATTCAGTACTTTGAAAATGAAGAAAGACTTGGCAATGCTTGTTTCATTGCGCTGATAGGACTTATTAATTTCCATTTCATCACACATGGAGCAAAGCCGCTGCCTGCCACAGTTTAGAGCAACAAAGTAAAACAGTTCCTGCTTTTTTTCCAGTGTCTCTAATTACGCAGAGTTTTGACAATTCTTAATTCACATTTTCACTGTAGCGTTTGCCTAGTAACATCAGATGATCTGATGTTACTATTTTGTAAAGCGCACACGACTGGCCTATAGTCTGTTCTGTGTTTCAACAATACAGGCCCAAAGAAAACCAGATATGGTGCAGCTTTTTTATAAGCCTACAAATAAACCGAACCTGCAGGATAAAAATAAACAAGTTTTCAATGAATTTAAAAGACAACAGTTTTGAAGTAGCAGGTTGGCCATTTATTAGTCAGCCGCGGGCAGGCTTCAGGTGAGTTCAGGTCGGTCCAGAGCTGACCTGCACATCACTAATATGTACGTTTAAAAGCTAGTCCAAGGACCAACAATCACAGCCTCTATCAGGTTCTTACACCCAGTACATTTAGACTGAAGAGAAGTAGCACAAAAGTTTTTGTACTTTTATCACTATTATCCCACAGTCATATTATAAAATTATAATAATAATAAAATATTTTGGAGTTATTTAAGAGAAAGGTCTTAGGTAATCAGTCTGTAGCAATCCTTCCTTTTCATGTATCCGTTTTCAGTGTGAACTTTGCGAAACCCTTTGAGACTGTAACAGTGATTAAAAGCTATCCCAATAAACTGTGCCTTCTTTGTCCATCATCAGGAGCGATGAGGAGGCGGCCCAGAAGAACAACGCCCTGAAGCAGGTTCGGGAGCTGCAGGCCCAGCTGACTGAGCTGCAGGAGGACCTGGAGTCAGAGAAGATGTCGCGCAGTAAAGCTGAGAAACTCAAGAGGGACCTGAGCGAGGAGCTGGAGGCTCTGAAGACGGAGCTGGAGGACACACTGGACACCACCGCCGCACAGCAGGAGCTCAGGTGCCAATTTAATGTTTTTTATCTCATCGTGTGTTTCTGATGGTTTTCATACTGGTACTGTTCAGGAATTATGTTGCTTGGTGAAAGAATAGCCTTTTTTATTGACTAAAAATGAAACCAAAGACAATTTTCTGTCATGTGTAGACCTTATGGGTCATAAAGCTATCTAAATTTGAATTTGTACTGAAGAGGTGCATTTTCTATTTTATTTTATACAATAACTGAATCATTGTTTTCTACAAGCTGCCTTAGGTTGTAAAGCATGGCCTCTTGTGTCTTATTTCAAAATGTTTGGTGGTTAGAATATACCTAAACAGTTAAAAGTTTGTTTTACTATGAAAGCACAAAATGATCACAGTAAGCAATGTACGGAAATTTCTGTTTCCCATATGCTTGCACTGGATAAACAACCGTTTAAAGCAAGTGGTCCTTATCGTCACTATTAGCGTGCATCTCCTTTCACCTCCCTTCACGTCTGACACTTACAATATGTTACATTCATTGCAAAGCGGGTTAGCCATTCAAAATGTTTGTGATTTTGGTTTAAAAAAATAAACAGAACCCTTATGTGTTGTGTCTCAATGGGCGTCTCCCCTCCTGACCTTCCCCTATTGTCTCCCACTTCCAGGACCAAGCGTGAGCAGGAGGTGGCAGAGCTGAAGAAGGCCATAGACGAGGAGACCAAGAACCATGAGGCGCAGATCCAGGATATGAGACAGAGGCATGCCACTGCCCTGGAGGAGCTGTCTGAACAGCTGGAACAGGCCAAGAGGGTGGGTCTTTATACATCTGTAAGGCTTATGTTTTAAACCTGTAGGTAGACAAAGTTATTATGTAGGTGCCTCTATTTAAGCATATCTGTCTTCTACAGACATTGGCTGCTTGCTTTCTCTGATTTAGTTGTTAGTAGACGTTTAAAATCTGTCATTAATTCAATGGATAGCAGAGTGCAATGCCTGCAGGTGCATCTATGTATCTTAAATGGTACAATGTTTGGCTGTGGAAGCTTAAATACTGCAGTTCCTCAGTCTTTATCTTAGTCTAAATTAAGTATTAACACGTCACAAGGAGGACTTTTCAGAAGTACAACTATTTAAAAAAACAAAACACCCATTTTAACAACCAGTTTGTCATTCCTCGCAGTTTAAGGCCAACTTGGAAAAGAACAAGCAGGGTCTGGAGAGTGACAACAAAGAGCTGGCCAGCGAGGTGAAGTGTCTGCAGCAGGCAAAGACCGAGTCGGAGCACAAAAGGAAGAAACTGGATGCCCAGCTTCAGGAGTTTATGGCCAGGGCCACCGAGGGAGAGAGAGCCAAGGGAGAGTTGGCTGAACGCTCACACAAACTCCAGGTACACGGTCTCTCTAACAGTTGTATACTCAGTGTAAGCAGAGAAATTACCCAGTAATACGGGTTATATAAACTACAAGCATATAGTTCGAAAACCCCAAACTGTATTTTTCTGAATGTACAGAAGTTGACTACAGTAGTCAAAGCTTACCAGTGTTGGGGAATTTGTATGGCATTGTGGTGCTGTTTGGTGGTTGGTGTGGTATGGGGTGACTGGGGCATAACTCCATTTGTGTTGCTCTCTGTTGACAGACGGAGCTGGACAATGTGTCTGCCTTGCTGGAGGAGGCGGAGAAGAAGGCCATCAAGTTAACCAAGGATGCTGGTAGCCTAGAAAGCCAGCTGCAGGACACACAAGTATGACAAACAGCATAACCAAGACCCTCTCTGTCAATATAACTTTCTTCAAATGTGTTAAGCTACACCCTTACATGAAATTTCTTTTCTCTTGCTCTATGATCACAAAACTCCTGATTGATTGCTAATAAACATGCCTTTTTGGCTTGCTTTTTCTTGGTTTGATCACACTTCTGTTTGTGGTCTTGTGCGTAGGAGCTGCTCCAGGAGGAGACGCGTCAGAAGCTGAACCTGAGCAGCCGTATCCGCCAGCTGGAGGAGGAGAAAAACACCTTGCTGGAGCAGCAGGAGGAGGACGAGGAGGCACGACGCAACCTGGAGAAACAGCTGCAGTCTCTGCAAGCTCAGGTACGAAGTGGAATTACACAGGATCACTTAGTCACACACAAACATGCACGCACAGGTCAGTGGCGTATAGGGTTATGCAGCTGCAGCTTTAGGGAAACACACACGTACTCATCAGCAGGTCGGACACATATGCACACATACACACAAGGCAGGCGCACTTTACTTTTACTACTGATGTTTGAGTGAGTGCCAAGACGAGAGCCAAGCAGGATTTCCAACTGTTAACACCTGTTGCTAA
Source organism: Neoniphon sammara (assembly GCA_900302535.1). NCBI lineage: Eukaryota > Metazoa > Chordata > Actinopteri > Holocentriformes > Holocentridae > Neoniphon > Neoniphon sammara. The sequence goes on from OMKZ01028339.1 coordinate 7,428, forward strand.
TGTGCAGAACAGCATGCAGATGGATCGCAGTAACTGCAAGACCCCATGAAACGGAAATGAGAGCTCGCTGCAAGACGTGTGGTTCCAATTAACAAGGAAAAATGGGCAGGAGTTAAGCAAGTACAACAGTGGGAGTGCATATTATTACCCATATGCCAAACAGTAGCGACAGAATAAAGTAAAGGAAGCGGCATTAAAAGACAAAGCAGTAAGAGTCCAACAGATTTTATCACTGCTGTTAGTTAAAGGAATCTTTGTGCTTTTGTAAATCACCAGCATGCTAATCTGAGGTTAAAACAAAGCAATTTGTAAAGCCTCTGAATCTTTTGTAAACAGGTTGTCTTGAGCATGCTAAAATGAAGTCGGTCAAAATGTTCCGCTTTCAGTGCAGATTCAGTAACCTGCCCCTTAGTGAGCACTTACAGGAAGAACTGAAGTATTCATTGGCTTTATTTTATTTTACATGGATTTGTTTCATATCCTGAACACTAACTGATGACCAGTTTAACCTGACAGCAATAGATACCGTGGAATATTGAAACACCATAAATTATGCCAAGCTATTTTTCTTGCCTGACATTTTAGATAATATCTCGATCTTGGTAACAGTAAGCTACAGAAAGGCTTTTCCATCTTTCTAACAAGTCTGTCCTTTCAGTTTGCTCCTTCTATCTCCATTTATTTTGATGATGTGTCCAATCTTGCCTGCGCTCCTGTCACTCTACCACGTAATGATCAAGAAGATGCAGGGTGAAGGCTTTAAAATGTTGTAAATATATAACTAATACACACTCAGTCAATACCTACTTTCCTTCCTGTAGCTGTCGGAGACGAAGAAGAAGCTGGAGGAGGACGTGGGGGCGATGGAGGGCCTGGAGGAGGTGAAGAGAAAACTCCAGAAGGACATGGAGCTGACCAGCCAGCGTCTGGAGGAGAAGGCTATGGCCATGGACAAGATGGAGAAGACAAAGAACCGACTGCAGCAGGAGCTGGATGACCTCATGGTGGACCTGGATCATCAGAGGCAGATCGTCTCCAACCTGGAGAAGAAGCAGAAGAAGTTCGACCAGGTACAGTATTTCCCACAAACGAACATGCTTCTTGTTTTGCATGCCTGTCTCAAAAAGTCAGATTGTATTGAGATATCCATGCATGATTTTTGGAATTTGATTTCTTGTTTGGTATTAATGAAACCCAGATCCACTCTCATCACACCACGCTTCTCTTTTACAACATTAGATGCTGGCTGAGGAGAAGACCATCTCGGCACGCTATGCTGAGGAGCGAGACCGTGCAGAGGCTGAGGCCAGGGAGAAGGAGACCAAGGCTCTGTCTATGGCCAGAGCTCTGGAGGAGGCCCTGGAGGCCAAGGAGGAGCTGGAGAGGTTCAACAAGCAGCTCCGCACTGAGATGGAGGACCTGATGAGCTCCAAGGACGATGTGGGCAAAAACGTAAGTGGCTTTATACTTATAAATTGTCCTTGAATGACTCCCTGAAGTCTTCATTTTTGGGTGAAAAATTCTTTTTACATTTGATATCTCTTATCAGATTCATGTGTAGATATGATTCAGTTGGATTGCATTTACACCTGAAATTAAAATGTGTATGTTTTAATTAAAATTGAAATGTCTCTGCTAAATCGCTAAAATGTATATTGACGCACGTTGCTTCTTTTTAATGTACGTTCTTTAAAATGACAGTAAAGCTTTATTCGTCATTGAATGCAAGTTTTGTCCAACTTTCCTTTTTTTTCTGACATGGTATTGTATGGCCGTGTTTCTCTTGTGTGCAGGTCCATGAGCTGGAGAAGTCGAAGCGGACCCTGGAGCAGCAGGTGGAGGAGATGAGGACTCAACTGGAGGAGCTGGAGGACGAGCTGCAGGCCACAGAAGATGCCAAGCTGCGTCTGGAAGTCAACATGCAGGCCATGAAGGCTCAGTTTGACCGGGACCTGCAGGCCAAAGACGAGCAGGGAGAGGAGAAGAAGAGGGCGTTGGTCAAGCAGGTAGGGAGGGTACAGGGACAAGAGGGTTAATGAAGTGACTCCATTTGGTAGAAGGTGTCATGCGTCAAATTAATGGATTTGTGCACCTCAGGCGTATTGTATTTCAAAACCTTGACCTAAATCATCTGTTCCACTTCTCCACTGCTGTACAAAATGTTTTTCACCTAGTCCTGATGTTGGAAAATGCTAGTAACTGTGACTTTTCAGCACTTTGATGTTGCCTTCCCTGACCTGATGTGTTTGCTCCACCAGGTGCGGGAGATGGAGGCGGAGCTGGAGGATGAGAGGAAGCAGAGGGCTCTGGCTGTGGCTGCTAAGAAGAAGCTGGAAATGGACCTGAACGAGCTGGAGGGGCAGATTGAAGCAGCCAACAAAGGCAGGGACGAGGCCATCAAACAGCTCAGGAAACTACAGGTGCACAGACGCCACACATCGGTTTTGAATCTCTATTGTCAGTGAAAGGCAGTTGACATAATATGATGCAGCATTTCTACCACAGCTGTAGCTCCACTAGCTCCAAATCTCATTAGGCTCATGTCTGTGTTTCCTGTAACTACAACATAGAGGACAAGTATCCTGTGTAGTATCTTCTCTGATCTGTCTTATTGCCTCTCACTGGGTTTAATTCATGTGTGTGTCCCTGTAGGCCCAGATGAAAGACTATCAGAGGGAGCTTGAAGAGGCCAGAGGCTCCAGGGATGAAATCTTCGCCCAGTCTAAGGAGAACGAGAAGAAACTGAAGAGTCTAGAGGCTGAAATCTTACAGCTACAAGAGGTACACCTCCTGTTCACTTACTGGAAATTGCTTTGAACAAAAAATCAGTTAATTGTATGAAATGTGCCATATGTGTCTGTTGAGTAACGATTCATACCTGCTAAATGTCCGGTGCTTTTGTTTGTTTAGGACCATGCGGCCTCAGAAAGGGCCCGTCGACATGCTGAGCAGGAGAGGGACGAGCTGGCTGATGAGATCTCCAACAGTGCCTCTGGAAAGTCAGTGTCACCCTGTTTTTTCTGTAGCAGTAACACCATCCATTTTTTTCATTTATGGCTCATCATATTTTACTTTTATGCTAAAACTGGTCAAATGAGTGGATGCTTTCCTGGACTCAATTGGGAAAAGGGTTTTTTGTTTTGGGCATGGGCGAAGGTTAAGAACTTAGCAGTTAGTGTAAATCAGGGGATTAGAGTTAGGATGACAAGTTTAATAGAAATGTGTTTTTCAGGTCATCATTGCTGGATGAGAAGAGGAGGCTGGAGGCTCGTATTGCCCAGCTGGAGGAGGAACTGGAGGAGGAGCAGGGCAACATGGAGCTGCTCAATGACCGCTTTAGAAAGACCACTATGCAGGTAGATGCAGACGCACAAGAAAGTTATAGTACTAATAATTACACAGCACTTTTCCCAATAAAGTTACAGAACGATACATACAAACAGATGGAATCAACAGTGAAAGCAACCTAAGCCGAAAGCAGAAATGATCTGCGAAAAGGAGGCCAAAAACAATCACTTAAAGATGATTACTTAAAAGATGGTCTGCAAAGGTGATTTTTATAAAATGTTAATAGCGTAACAGCATATGATGTCACACCCCTTCCCATTTCCAAACAACAAATCCAGCACTATTGGTCTAACCAAATTAGAAATGAGTTAATAAACAAATGCATAAGCTTCTGTTGTTCAGCTGACAAAGCAAGGCAGCGCTGCATTTTTGAACAATAATCCCAATGCCTCTACAGAGAAGCTGCACATCACACTGCAAACAGTACATATTAATACTGACGGCACTATTTTTTTTGTCTCCCACTCCTGCCTCTCTGTCCCATTCCTCTCCTCTGCCTCTTCTCCCTCTTTTCATCTTTTTTCTTGTCATCCTTTCATCCTCCATGTTTTGTCTACCTTTTTCTCTCTCCCTTCACTCTATCCTATCATTATTTCTTTATTTTAGGTCGACACACTCAATACCGAGCTGGCTGGGGAGCGTAGTGCCGCCCAAAAGAGCGAGAACGCGCGGCAACAGATGGAAAGGCAGAACAAGGTCTTGTATAGTTTGTTCAATACATTACATACAAAGAGGAGGTAGAAAAAATAACAGAAGGACCTAACAGTACATGACTGACAACTGTCTTCAATCCAACAGCTTCAGTCCAAGTAGTATTGATATTATATCAGTATTGTGATATAAGACTAGGTATCATCTGGGATTTTGGATATCGCAATATGGTGATATGTAATAAGTGTTTTCCTTGTTTTAAGGGTTGCATTGCATTATAGGGATGCCGTTTTCTGAACTTATTAGACTGTTGTTTGTTCTGTCATTGGCCTCTACCTGCTCTGTAATCATAGCCACATCACTAATGATTGCTATCAAAAATCTCATTGTGCAAATATAGTAAGATCTTTTTCATAGCTGATGCATGCTACTAATGCTAGCATTCGACATAACTTTCCTGTGTAGCCTTTGTAACTGTGATTTACTTACTTCAGAATTATTTTTAATGTGGTGTTTCTGTTATTTTGTCCACCCCGGTTACATTCCATGCATAAACACATTACCCAATTTTCCTCAGTGGGATCATTATAGCTCCATTGGTTTTAGTACTTGCTCTCCTCCTCTCTGGTTTGTTGTTTTTTATTGTTTCAACTGTGAAAGCACCTTGACTTATCATATGAAATGAACAATTAATATTTTATCCATTGCAATACTCAATATTTCAAACAATTCATAATATGATTTCAGGAGCTGAAGGCCAAGCTGGGAGAGCTGGAAGGGGCTGTCAAGTCAAAGTTCAAGGCCTCAATCGCCGCCCTGGAAGCCAAGATCCTGCAGCTGGAGGAGCAGCTGGAGCAGGAGGCCAAGTAAGTGTCCCAGCTCCCTCCACAGACGTCTTGCTTTCACTTTCACAGCAGCCATTGGCATCCTTCATTTAGTAAGTATTATGTCTGTAATATTGCTGGATGCAAGCAGCCATTTCAAGGCAAAGCCACAAATTTAATGATGCTACTTGTATTGTTTTAATGAATACATTTTTACCACAGTAGTTTTGAGACATTAGTATAATTGCTAGAAACAAGTGAGCTGTTCACTGAGATGATTGTCTGCCTTTTCTAGCCTCAATCCTGCATTTTGCATTGTGTGTTACTGAGGTTTATAGAAAATCTGATGGATTGCTTCAGGGTGCAAAACAGGAATAAGGTGCTGTTGCCTCAGGGCAAACAAAGCTTTGAGTTTCTTGCAGTGACATTGTATAATGAATGAAAGACCTATGATAGATCACTCTGTTGAGTGCTGTTGGTACCTTTTTAAAGTTGGACACATTTTGTGCTAACTGGGTGCATAAATTTGCACCTTAAGTCAGATCCAGGTCTTAATGAGCTCTTGTCTCCCTTTTTTCTTTCTGTTTAACCTCCAGGGAGAGAGCAGCAGCTAACAAGATTGTCCGCCGTACAGAGAAGAAACTGAAGGAGGTGATGATGCAGGTGGAGGATGAGCGTCGCCATGCCGACCAGTATAAGGAGCAGGTGAGGGGACTTGGCCCTTTGTCCACTTGGGTTTTTAATTAGGATGATGAGAATTGTGCTCTTCTGTCTAGACATACCCAACACTCCTTCTGTCTTCCTTACCTCTCACGGACTCTCTTCCCCCTTCATCCCATCAGATGGAGAAAGCCAACTCCCGTATGAAGCAGCTGAAGCGTCAGCTGGAGGAGGCGGAGGAGGAAGCCACCAGGGCCAACGCCTCCCGCAGGAAGCTGCAGAGGGAGCTGGATGATGCCACCGAGGCCAGCGAGGGCCTCACCAGGGAGGTCAACTCCCTCAAGAACCGACTCAGGTACTCAGAGGGACAAAGTACAGAGCTCTGTTTAAAAGCTTCAACAGTAAAATAAAACCAAACAAACTCATAACATAAAGAAAGTGTAAGATGGTGACTCCAAAAAAAAGCACTGAACTACAAAAGTTGACACTGTATATGTTTTAGCTGGGTGGTTAATTCGTGTTTCAATGGTGTGATGTCACCAG
>OMKZ01028340.1:2138-19460 GCA_900302535.1 Neoniphon sammara
AAAACAAAACAAAACAAAACCCAAAAAAAAAACAAAAAACTACAGTTTGTTTCATTTGTTGAATTTTTTGGCCAGCTGTACTGGTGTGGGCAGTTATCTGTCTGTTTTCCCTGGCTCACCTCTTCGGTATTCCAGTCTTTAGATACTGCTCCATCTTGGCATCCATTTTGGCAAAGGAAGATTTCTTGGTGACTTTCCCAGAACAGGCGTCCACCGAGACCAGGAAATACCCAGGCTGGGAGAAGGGCATGGTCACCTCGTTCACCTGGCAGACGACACAGAGAACACAGACGCACAGATGAAAGCATGTAATAAATGTGTTTGAAACATGTCAGGCTTAATGCAACCCCAAGAACTCCGCAAATGAAAAACACAGATTTTCCTTGAGCACGGAAACACTCACAGTGATAAAAGAGCTGTTGTCTCCACTCTGCTGCTCCTTGGTGCTGAGGGATTTTATTTGTGTCTGGAGGTAGGAAGTCCACGGCTCACTGGAGAACACCAGCTGAGACACAAACACACAGGCTGACAAAAAGACCTCAACACCATGTCAGATATAACTGTGTTTACAGTGTTTAAAAGTGTTTACATCGCCCTCATGCTGTGTTATCAGCTGAGATTAGGGGTGTCAATCTCTGGCTTTACTTCGACTCAATTCAATTCACAGTTCACTAGTGGGTGATTTGATTTAAGAACAGTGTTTCTTTTATGGAATGATTCAATTCAATTCAAGTTTGTGAACCACAATGCAATCAATGAATTGATTCAGTACTTAAAGCCAAAACTGTATATTCATTATATGAACTCATGTGATAATGTAAGACTATTCCATTCTTCTGAAATGTGAAAAAGATCAGATTAAACATTCTTTCTTAAAAAAAGGCAAAAAAGTTACAATTCATAGTATTTTGTTAGATTACTACAACATTAGTTCTTTAGATGATGATTCGATTCAAAACATTTTATACTGAGTCAAAGGGACTCCTATTTATTTCTTTTCAGCAGACCGGTGCAGTTGAATCAGTAAATTTATAATGAACACCTGATGAACACATTCAAATTTCATGACAAATTTAACGGCAGCAGACAAACCTGTTTGGCGCCGCAGCCTTTGCAGGGCTGCGTGTTGAGAGGTGGCATAGGGACGGCCGCTGAGGGGGTCTTGGTGTATTTGGGGTAGGCTTTGGCTGTACAGTTACACGTCTGTCTGGAGGACGTGGTGGCCGTCACCTTCACTCTCTCACAGCCTTTCACTGAACAGTAGCTGTGGCCGTCCCGACCGTGTCTGGCCCGAAGGTAGAGCCATAACAACCTGGACGTGACGGGAGGAACACGGAAAGGTCAGGAGGGAAGAAGAACCAGGGCCGAAAGCTGAAAGCCGGCCATATTTCATTTTGAAGTCATCGTTGTGACAGGCGGAGAACACGGCCCCGATAATATACAGTACTCCCTCATTTTCTCTCCACAACATATCATCAGAATGAACAGGAGAATTGTAGGTTACTGCAACTGTAAATAAAAGATGGAGGAATTATTTGTTTTCACTAGGAATGAATGACTCACTTTGCGAGGAATTTGACGCTACGTAATAATAATAATAATGATAATGACTTTAATTTATATAGCGCCTTTCAAGGAACCCAAAGTCACTTAACCGAGCTACTGAACAGACGAAACTTCACCCTCAACCACCACCAATGTGCAGCACCGACCTGGGTGATGCACAGCAGCCATTTTGGGCCAGAACACACACCACACAACTTGAGGAGGAGAGGGAGGGAATCACTGAGCCATTTACACTGTGGGATGATTAGGTGGCCAGATGGAGAGAACCAGGTCGGGAATTTTGCCAGGACACCGGGGAACCCCCTACTCTCTGCTATAAGTGCCATGGGATCTTCAATGACCACAGTGAGTCAGGACCTCAGTTTAACATCTCATCTGAAGCATCTCCTACAGCACAGTGTCCCCCGTTGCTGTACTGGAGCACTGGGATTTATTAGGACCAGAGGGAACACTGCCCCCTACTGGCCTAAAAACACCACTTCCAGCAGCGACTTAGTTTTTCCCAGGAGGTCTCCTATCCAAGTACTAACAAAGCCCATGCCTGCTTGGCTTCAGTCATTCAGTAGAAACAGAGTACATGTTGGCATGGCTGCTGACAATTCACAAACACACACACCACAACTCAAATTTCTTTGGTGTTTTGGGTCAGTGACTTTGGTGAAAGTCTGCGGGAACCTTTATAAACAAAGGGGAGGAGGTAGCCTCTGAACAGCAAGAAAAGGACAAAAATGAACAGAAAGAAAGAGAGAGAGAAAGAGGGAGAAAGAGAAGAAGAAAGAAAGAAAGAAAGAAAGAAAGGAGGCAAGTCAGAAAGGTAGATCTCAGCCTTTTCTCTTCTCTCACCCGACACCGCGGTCGAAGAAGTACTTCCTCTCCATCGGCCTCTTCTCCAGCTCCGCCAGGGACGCCACAGTACCGTAGTCTGTGATGTCGTCAAAGGTGTTGCTCTGCCGATCGTTGATGTCGGCCATGATCTGAAATGTGGTGTTCAATGGGTAACAGAGTCCAACCAGCACCCAGTCGCCCCTGAAAGAGAGACAGATGGAGAGAAAGAGGATGGTGAGCCACTAATGTATAGCCGTTTTCATCTGACTAGCAACTATTCAAATCAGCCTTTATTTATGTTGACATCTGCTGTGAAATTACCTCAAAGCATGAAATTGAGGTTGAAAGCAAATGCACAAGGCAAAAATGCGCATTCACAGCCAACACACAAACTTACTTGTTTACACACACATACACAGAGGAGGGAAAAATAAACTGAGGAAAAGAAAAATTCCCCACATGGGATTCCCTCAATAGCTTTCCATAACAGGAGGGGCATTTCCATTACCTGAAATGTTTATTTCATCCTGGTTTATTAATGTTTTCAGCTAAGAGCATCTTTAATGGGGTAAACAATCTGGTTCTCACTACAGTTGGAGAAGTGGCCATGCAATGTATAAAAAAAAAGATGAGAACAAACCACCAACTAATTCAATGCAGGTGAGAAGCAAGCTAGAAAACAAATGTTGGTAAAATGCCGTCACTTTACAGAATTCCTTGATTTTCGCTGTCTGGAATATCCTTTTCATATTGCAGAAATCCAGTGACAAAGAGCAACTCCGATCACACATCATACACTCCAGTTTCCGTCTACTCACTTGTCAAAGTTAATAAGAGAGAGGACGACCTCTCTGGGCGCCGGTCCGTTCCAGTGGAGCGTGTAGCTCTTGCTCATCATCAGGATGGGCTGGTACTGCTGCGACGGCGCCCCCTGGCTGTTGATGCCCCTCAGCACCAGAGGAGCGCCGGGGTACTCGTCTCTGCTGATAGACAGACTGAGGCTGGGAGCTCCCTGCGTCTGGATGTACACCTGAGGGAGAAGAGGGGGAGGTGAGGTGAGTGTGTCAGGATTGGAGGGAGGAGGAGGAGTGTGTGAGAAAGGGAACGTGGTCGCAACATGGGAGGAGACGGACAAGAATGTGATGAGGAGAGGGCGGGGGTGTGCATAGGGGGATGTGAGACGACCAGGACGACAAGAAACAAGGGTGCAAGAGTAGAGACCTTAAATTAATAAGTGATATACAAAAGCAGACAACAAAAACTTTCACTAATTTCAGTTTTATACGTTTTCATGTTCAGAATAAATAGGAAAAATGACCATTTCACAACAGAAGAAAAAGCAAAATGAAATCAATTTACATAAGATTCTTATTATTATTTGCTCTTGACAAAAATGGCTTTGTAGCAGGTAGCGAAATTATCATTATTAGTAGTAATAGATGTGGTATGAAGTCATTAACTGCTTAAGTGAGTAATAAGACCCTCTTGAAAGAGGTAGAAGATCTTTTCAAGTCTTGAATTTAGAAAATATAAATACAAATTCTAGTCATGTCAAGATTAGGCTAATTTCTCACCTGTAACAGCAGTACACCAAAAAACCCAGGGCACAATTAAATTGTATGTAACTATGTTGTTTTAAAGTCTTGAATCGTTGTCTCTGACTAGTACCTTGCTTGTGTGTATTAAAATCTCTTGTGTAGGTCACTTTGGATAAAAGCATCTGCTAAATGCCAAATTGTAAATTGTAATTGTAAATGAATTAAAATAATTTAATACATCTGACAGATTTTCCATCACCCACAGACCTGAGAGTAGCGGCCGCTGCAGATCACTCCGTTCCACTGGGAAACGTTGACACAGCCGGGGTGCTGAATCAGGAAGTTGTCTGCTCTGCCAACGTAAGTGTCTCTGTAACCCGTCACAGACCCGTCCACATCATGGAAGATCGAGTTCTTATCACCGTCCAGGTCGTTCTCCTCAAACCACTGGCCTGGGCGACCAAAGAACGCCCTCAGACCCACCTAAGGGTGACATTTACAAGGACAGTTATGAAGCAACTTTTACCTTTTTTTGTTTGTTTTTAAACTTGTTTTGCACCTGCATTTGTATAATGATTCTTAACAAATGCATAACAGTATCGGCTGTTAGATATCAGATCTTTTTTAGATTCAAAACCAAATTAATGCATCCCAATTTCCAACCATAATATGTTATGTTCTTCTGGGAGAAAGACTTAAGAAATTCAGTCTGTAGTTATTTAATTTTCTTATATGGATGCAAGATTGCTGAGTGCAACGAAACCCAAGCAGACGCAGAGAATCATGCTATTTACTTTAACCATCGCTAGAGGGCAGCAGGGGTTTACAGTGCACTGCCTTGAAGCCTGACTCTGCATGGGGTCTCCTTTTTCCTCCTCCTCTTCTCCCTCCTACACTCAAACAGCTCTAAATAAGTGCCAACTCAGTAACTCTGATGCAAGTTGTGATCCAGGCCACGGGGAGAGAGGGATGAAGACGAAACACACCGCCAAAGAGGAAACAGACCCAGTGCACCAACAGTTTGGACAGAAAGAGACAGAGTGAGAAGTAGAGACAGAGAAGGTAAACTAAGACTAAAGTAAATCCTGTCAGTACGAGTAATGGCTGCAATTATTCTTAATAGCCATGATACAGAGGAGAGGAGAGGAAGCACAAGCAAGCAAACAATGAGAGGGAAGGACAGGAAAAGCTGACCAAAATACAAGATTGAAAACCAGACCACATGAGCCACATGGGCTTATTTATCATAAATATCACACTAATTCAAGTCATATGGTGAAACAAATCAAGTTAAGTATGAAGCTGGAAAATGAGAATAGGAAACAGGAAAAAATAGGGTTATATTCTAATTATAGTAATATTCTATTATAACCACATTATAAGCATATTATAATCAAAACATGTAACACAATGCTAGAATATACAATTTCCCCAAAAGTTCCCCTGGGAAAAAGCGTCCCGGGGGAAGTGTATGGCTCGCCATAATCTCATAACAGTAATTTCAGCTTTATGTGTGTTATGTTTTTGTACTACTAGAAAAATGCACCTACATTTACAACACATAGAGTATAACGTGCTTATGATGCCTAACAGTGCACTTCAAGTAAAGTCTTATCAAAGCTGCGGGTGTGTACTAACAGAGGAGTGGAAGCTGAGCTGGGACAGGTTGTTGCGTGGCGTGAGCTGCCAGGTGTTCTTCAGGTTGAATCCCACCGCGCTGGTAAAACGCTCCGCTGTGGGGACGAACCCGCGGAACGTGCTGCGAGTCAGCCGCACCGGACCGTCATAGATCTGGAAACCTCGGATTGGGAACGTCCTGGAGGGGAGAGGGAGAGGGATAAATCCAGAGCTGGCAGCAAGGTGGCCTTCTGGGAAAAGAACCCACCCTGTAACAAGGCCTGTGCTGGCTGATGCGCCCACAAACAGCTGCTGTGTGGCCTGCAGGAGTCCTTGAACAAAAACACTCAGATCCTACCTGCTCGCTCACTACAAGCCACTTGAAGTGACAGCATAGTGCTTGAAAATGGAAATGTGAAAAAAATAAAGCCCGCAATAAAGACAATGCTTGTTTTTTCATGTGGCACAGTCAGACATGATACGGAACACAAAACATGCCAAGGCATTAAAGCAATTTAAAGTAAACTGAAAAAGCCTTCATTTCATGGATAGTCCAAAGGAGCACATTAAAACCAGCTCCAACGTCTTCAAAGAGCAGCATACCAAACTGTATCAGACAATTCATGTCCCATAATCACTGGTCAAATCACTTTAATGAGGTCAAGTGTTGCCCCAAATGACTCCAACTATGGTAGCAACAGTAATGTATATATGATATGGAGGACATGGGAAAATGTTTTTACCCCAACATACACCTCATTTTGCTGATAGTTGTATGGATTTTATCAGAAATCCAGACTACACAATCCCAATCTGAAAACCTAAAAATCTAAATGTCATATCTGAACATCAATTTATTCTTAAGTGGCTTAGTGTCTTGATGCATATTCCTTCACCAACAGTTTTGTACAACTGCTAATAATGATGAAATCCACACTTCAGAAATACCAAGAAATATTGCAAAAACTGATATAAGTTAATACAACTGATCCTCATGGATATTCTGTTTATATCTGCACTCCTCATTGGAGGAACATGGAGCAATGTGCAGTGTCACACACACTCTCCTTTTTTTCTTTTTCTTTTGTTTTTTCTTTTTTTTTTTTTTACCTGATGAGGTCTTCACAGGAGTTTTTGCTTGTATTCGGTTAAGGGCCTAATACTGGGATTTGTGATTTTTATTGGGGGCTGTGAAAAGATTAAGAGCTGCACAAATCAACCTGACTCGATGTTCTTATTAACATTCTGTTAATGAGAAGGAGAACTTGCATCGCGATTAAGGAGTCACGTTACCTACCCATTTTGGCTGAATTATTTTCTCTCTAGGAGCAGCGACTCTGGCAGTCGCCACGGTGACGACAGGCAAACAGATGGAGCCAGAAGTCACGGTGCGGTCAGGGAGCCTGTACAGCGGTTGTAAAGCTGTACGCAGCGGTGACAGTGGTCACACACTGGCAGGGGCCATTGTTGCTGAAAGCAGAACAAGCAGCAATTTGGCAGCCTCTTGTTTATGCTCCTCTGCTCTTGTATAACAGAGAGGGAGAGAAAGGGAGAGAGGACCAGAGGAGTAAGGAGGCCCTGAGGGGACATAAAGCTCCAAACTCCACTCTGATTAGAAATGTCCACTCGGTCCTGCATGCCATCACAGCATGAAGAGTAGAAATAAATATAGACTGTGTGGTAATGGAAGTCCAATTTCAGCTGTAAGGGACTGACTCACTGTAAATGTGCATTTCCAGCTAATGTTAGTGCATTCAACCTGACTTTGGACCTGTGTGATTCTTTATGTAATTTATGGGAGTGAGGCCTTCATTTTCGCTAAGAAAGTGAAAATAACAGAAACAAAGAAAGAAAATGATAAATATGCAGTTCAAAAGGAATGAAAGGTGTGTGTCATCTAAAAAAGAAATGACTAAGAAAGAAAAAAAAAACACAATCATGCTCACATCATCAAGTTCTACTTGTGTAACGCCTTTCCAAGAAGCCACGTAGGTGTTACCACCAACGTTTTTCACAGAACGCCTAAAAGGCAGTCATTGGGAAGTCAGTCATAGCAGAACTTACTTTCACGAATTCATCTACTGCTGCTACACCAGCTTTAACTCCCTGTCATTTCTTTCAGTGACCCTTTGTCCCTCTGCCGGACGACTGCCTCTCTCCTGCTGAATTATTTACTTTGTCTCGTTCTGTGTCTTTCCACTCTCCGCACCTCCCCCCCCTGAAGACCATCCAAACCGATTCCAGAGGAGCAGCCACATCTCGCCATCAAACCCTCACAGGTCCAATAATTTTTCTATGATCCATATTTCCTCTGTCATCTCATCCCTCCCTCCCTTTGCTGTCTCTTACCTGTTTCTAGGAAGCGTCCTCATCTTCCCATCAGCCCCTCCCAGGCCCCAGTATTTATTCTGTCCTCCGTTGGTCCCTCTGTTTCGGCTTTCACCCACAAATAGAGACTGGGTCACCTCCTGGCTGGAGCCTTCGTCTTTAGGGTAGCTGCCATCACTAAAGGAATAAACAAGTTGAGGGGTGAAAAATAAATGGCAGATAAGAGGTGGATGCATCCACAAAATAATGACATAAATACCATACAACATGTAAAAGTGGCAGAGAGGAAGTGAAACAGAGCGGGGGCACAGAAAAGCCTTGCAGTCATACAGTACAAAACATAGCCATGGATATAAGAGTTTATGTTTTTTAATTTAGGGAAGCAAGAAGAGGAAAAAATGGGCATGACGCTGTATTAAGCAAGAGAAAGACATTTGCGGCCACACAGGAAACTGAAAGCATCTGCTACATGCCCAGTATCTATCAGTCATTGGTGGTTCTTGGCAGGTTCTTCTGGCAGTGAGAGGGGAAAGGCAAGCGTGGCTGAGTGAAATCATAAGGGTGCCGTAAACACAGTGATCAAGATGAGCACACACCTGGCAAAGGACAAGCCCACACCATTGTCCGCAAAGCTGGTGGGAGAAAAAAATAATAAACATGTTAGTCTCACGAAATGACTGATGAAAACCTTTCCAGACAATAAAGGAGTGATAAGACTGAAAGACTGAAAGTGAAGAAAGTATCTATCGTATCAAGAAAAAAAAAGTAATCAATGCCAATCAGTGACCAGATATTGACAGTATTCATAGTGGTGTATAAATTAGCTGCTTCCATGATGATGATCATTACTAGGCTGCATAACATGATTTACTTAAAGGATAATTCCAATTATTTTTAAAGCTTCAATTGCTTTTGGGGTTCTACTTTTGGAGATCACATTGGCCATCTGTGTGTGTATTGGAGAGCAACTTCCTGCAACTTGGTAAAAGAAAAATCTCTACAGTGGTGAAAATAAGGATGTTTAGATCTGACGACGGTGTCATCACAGGAATCTGAGGTGGGGTTACGCCACATAACGGTCTCCAACACTCCAGTTCAGGCTCAGACGATGAACACCGTCCTCTCCATGTCTGTTTTTCAACATCAGAAACTTTCCCTGGCTGCTGGTCTCACCCGGAGTTCTGGATGATGATGTCACCGCCCCGTATCCACGCTCCCAGGTCGTTGTTCTTGAAGGAGATCAGGGTGTCGATGAGCGCCGCCACGCGAGGGCGGCTAGGGTCAGCGTTCTGGTGAGGTCGGAATCTTAAGGAAAGGAAAGGAAAGGAAAGAAAAGAAAAGAAAAGAAAAGAAAAAAGGAAAGAAAAGAAAAGAAAAGAAAAGAAAAGGAAAGAAAAGAAAAGAACACAGTTATATTACTTTACTTGTATGGACTTTTAACTGACTATAATCATCCCCTGTTGCTAAAGTTTCACCCTCACTCCAACATTCCTAACCTGAAAATTCTCCCTAACGTAAACCTAATCCTAATTCTTGACTCTAAACCCTAGTCCTAATCCTAAACTATCCCATTAAAGTAGTGAGTACCAGAAAAATGACAAGAAGCACACACTCCTTCTTCCTACTGTTTCTCAGTCATGAACACTGCAGTCACTCTCCTAATGTGCAACCGCAAATTAACACTAAGCACACATTTTAACATTTTAAGCCCCCCCTTCCATATACACTCACGCATAGGGATCTCCATCACAAACCCACTAAGCATGCAAAACACACACACACACACACACACACACACACACACACACACACACACACACACAGTGTGGGCAGCAGTCTCGGCGGAGACGTAAGATTTTTCCGTCTGGTTGAGGGCTGTATTTGGGTAGAGAGAGGCAGAGTGGAAACTCTATCTGTGAAGCCTTGTTTTCTCTGTCAACACAAACCTGACAGACCCTCCACTAAAATGTAGTAGCACAGTAGTCATGAGGCCATCTAGCTCACCCAGCAGTCACAGGCCATATCCTAATACATATACAGTAGTGAGCCTTAAATAACTTCATTCTTATACAGTTGCAGACCGCAGTCTAATACAAATACATTAGTGGGCCGCAAAGCTTAATGTTTATACTATACTGTGGCTTAATGCATACGGTCATCCGCCACAGAGTATGCAGTTGTAGGGCTTATGTGAAAACATATACACTAGTAACTTAAAAGTCACTCATACATTAAGCTACACAAATGCTCATTCTCATTTTAATTCCCTCAAAAAATGCTTTAACGTTGAGAGCAATTACAATTGCTTTACACGCAGTAGAAATGACACAGAGTATATTTATTTAGCGGTGCTGCAATATGCACAAGAAATGCTAACACACCTGGCACTGTTATCCAGACACAGATATTCCCGGGGGTCTGCAGCAGTTGCGTTGGTGGTCTTCACTCCCTTATCGATAAACAGCCCTGCCTGGGAAGTAACAGGAATGGGAAAGAAACAGGATGGAATATGATTACAGTAAAATGAATGGCAGGTTTTCTCTAAAACGGAGTACAGATCCAAGATGGGCCACACATCTGTTTCTGCTGGACTTACACACACAAGAGTACTAGTATGTTTTTGAGAGTGGGTCCCGGGGCAATAGTAAATGTACTAAATTTAAATATTGGGCTAACAGAGTTTGAGGATGCTGTATAGGGTACTGCAAAAAGTAGGGAAAATGATAAAAAATAGATGCATATGAATAATTTACCATTTCAAATCGAGCATATATATATATATATATATATACACACACACACACACACACACACACACACACACACATATATATACATACTGTATATATACATACATACATACTGTATATGGATAAAATAAATTTAAACTGTACAAATGAATTAAGGGGACAATGTTAATATTTGTGTGTGTGTGTGTGTGTGTGTGTGTGTGTGTGTGCGTGTGTGTGCCATGTATATGGAAACCTGTGCTCTGAGTTGGTCCTGTGGTATAAGTGAGGTATAGTTTTAGGCCTTGGGGCTCCTTCCTCTATAAGAGCGGCTGCTGTGGTCGGACCGGACAAAGAACTTACAGTTCACCTGCCCGGCTTCTGTCATTACACACACACACACACCAACAGAGCACTATTGTAGAGGTTACCTGTGTGTGTGTGTGTGTGTGTGTGTGTGCGTGTGCGCACATGAACATGTCTATGTGTTTAAGTAAGCAGAGAACTTTTTTAAAGTTTTAAATATCTCTCCTGTCTGTATGAAGCACAGACAGAATGGCATACTGATTATATGAACCAAATGAGAGAAAATCTCACTTTGGGCTATTGTACCATGATGTGAAATGTGCATGGGAATTGAATTACTGATCTGAAGGTGCAGGGACTCTTGTGTATTCTGTTAATTTAGGGGCTCTTGAGGCAGTTTCAGGCAGCACTGGATGAGCGGCAGCTGAAGTACCTTAAAGTTGGAGTGCACACGGTTGTTGTAGAAAATTCCCAGAGGTGTGAGCTCCGCCTTGGTCTCTGGTACCAGCCCATGAGAGTCTCCTGTGGAAGCGCTGTGGAACACATACCATATGCCAGAGTCCTGGGGCAGAGAGGAAGAGGAGTGAAATGAGAAGGCGATCCAACTCAATAAATCAAGCTTGCAGTGCAGTTGGCCAACAGAGGGAATCTGATCTTCTGGGCCAAAATCCGCACAGGGATGTTTTAGTCATACGCACATCATCTGGGGGTGCCTAGCTGAAGCAAAATTCAATAATGCTATACAGAACCTGCCCTCCATACTGTACACACATACATGGTATCCTTATTCTCCGGGCCTGGTAGGGTTGAAATGTTGCCTTGCAAACTGAATTTAAAGGACAGGTCCTGTATTTTTCAGGCTGAATTAAAATGTTCATACCCATCATTTA
Source organism: Neoniphon sammara (assembly GCA_900302535.1). Taxonomy (NCBI): domain Eukaryota; kingdom Metazoa; phylum Chordata; class Actinopteri; order Holocentriformes; family Holocentridae; genus Neoniphon; species Neoniphon sammara. The sequence goes on from OMKZ01028340.1 coordinate 13,938, forward strand.
TAACTGTACAGAGCACAACCTCTTTTGTGAGCTTTTGTGACAAGAAATTTAGCTCTGCTTCAGCTTCTTGCTAGCCTTCAACACAGTCCAACAGGACAATTGTTTTCAGCCTCAGAAACCATTATAAACCATTGTAAACATTCTTTCTGAAAACAGGAAACTCACAGTACAATCAAGTACATCTTCAAATTGTCCATCCAAGAAATGCCTGCACATGGTGCTTTCTAACAAGTTTAATTTAGCATTGAAGATAATACATTGCCTTGTATACATCTACATTGTTCTGCTGCTAACTCAGCTAATGCTGCGTTCACTTAAACTCTGACCACGTAATTTATGTCTTGTAAATTTCCAACTTGCGACAACACGGCGTTCAACTCAGGAAAATAGGTTTTAAGGCCAAAAACGTAGTGCCCTGCAAGCAAGAAGCTACAGCAGAGTTTTAAAGTTCTCATCACAAAAGCTAGCAGTGAGGGTGTGCCACGTACAGTTATAAATGATGGGTGCCAACATTTTAAATACAGCCTGGGTTGAAAAGTAGCAAACCTACATTTCAATAAAGGCATTATGTGAGAACGGAGCGCACAAAATATCACTACTCAAAAGCTCCATTCCAACTGTCCATTGGAGAGAGTAAAGCCTGGTTCATGCTTCACGTGGGCACAAATGCGGTGGAGAGTTCACAGTCTAAATGGTGGAACAGCCTTTGAAACCACTTCCAGTGTCGGCTGGTTTTGGGATTCGCAAGGTCATGCACCAACTGAGGTCCAAAACAGGGCAGATGGTACATCTGAGTTCATCTAGAGCTTACACAGAAAGCATGAACCCGGCCCAGGAGTTCATCTCAGTTCAAGAGTTCATAAAAGCTTTTGGTTCATCAGATGTAGATATAGAGGACCTGGATATCATGTGAATACCCCCTACCAACATGTGGTACATTACACAGCCCTCCTCAGGGGACCTCTGCAGTGTTTGTGCAGCTCTGAAAAAAAGCGCAGGAATGAGTGATCCTCGTCATCTGCTTCCTCATATCAGACAAGATCTCACTCTATATAATGCGTCTCCCTATCAGACACTAAAGCCTGCTAAATCCCATTTTATTGATGGATCATTTTTTATGAGCATGAAAATCCTTGATTTAACTTGAGGAACACCTAAGCCAGTGCAGCTTCGTGCAGCCGGCTGTGTGCATCTCTGTGAGGTGCCTCTTGCTGGTTGATTCGTTTCTTTATTATAATCAGTTATTAAAAGTTATTGTGACGCTGTTATTGTTACCTGAGAACCGGCGGCTGCATTGCTGATGAGGTTGTTATTGGGGTTGGCAATCCAGAACGTTGAGACCGCCCTGGAAAACACACACACACACACACACCCATAGACACAGACACAAACATAGACACACAAAAGCAGGAGAAGATATTAAATGGGTTGTACCTTGGCATATCAGAGACTATTGACTAATGAGCAGAGAGAGATCAAAGAAGCCTGTGATCCTTAAAAATTCCTTCAATAATCCGTCTCTCCAACATAAACCCTGGACGGGGACAGCTCTGCCAACACACACACGCACACACACTCCTGAAAACAGACCTCGCTGCGTCCCTCACAGAGGCCCTTTTCTTGCTCCTGCTACAACACAAAAACATCCCATAGAGAGGCGAGGTTGTTATTGCACGGATAAGACCACTGGGACGCTATCTCTCTCACACACGATCACTAAGTTACAGTCTGTCAGTCACAGTGGACGTCGACCCTCTGTCTTCTCTCACAGTACGTCTGCACTATCTCATCAGGCTTCCCACACTGACTTCAGTAACACACACTTTACTCATGCCATGAATCATGCGTGTTCATTTGCCGTTGCTGTTGTCAAGGACAACACGTAGTTGCTCAGTGTCTTTATCTTTCCCTCAGGACTATCAAGCTACTTTAAAGACAATGGCTTTCTCAGTGTGCTTGGCAAGCATGTATCTGCTGTGTCCCTGCAATTATCTGGCTTTACTATTATCTTTGGACGTGTACTAACAAACACAAAGACTCACAGTTTCTAAATTAAAGCTGTGGATGCATGAATCAATTAGATATTTTGTATCAAGGGATACTAACAAATTGTCTCTTACCTGCATCCAGTACTAGATAAGGATGTATTTTCCTGTGTACTAGAGCTGCAACTAACTATCTAACTATCAATTTCATTGTCAATTCATCTAATGATCATTTTTTATTAATCTATTAATCATGTTGTCTATCAAATTTAAAAAATAATGATAAATGCTTCTCACAAGTTGCCACAGCTCCTTAATTTGTCTGATCAAAGCAGAGACTGTAACCTGCAAGTGTTTGGGATTTTACTTGATGAATGAATAAAATGATTACTTCATTATCAAAATTATAATCAATTAACTTTTTAATTAATTGATTATTAATTTCGATTCAGCACTACTATGTACATGACGTTGGTACAAAAAGCCTTGCCTCTCTGTCTGCTCTTGCACTAACAGCACAGCTACAGTATAACCTGTAACATAACAACACCCACACAGAAACATTTTTCAGTGTTAAGTGTTGATGTTTCAGTGACATTTAAAAAGTGACAAGTGTTGACTGGAGAGTTGTTTGTCCACTCACAGAGCTGATATGGCTCTCTGTTCAAAACTGTCCAGAGTGTTAAATTAACTCTGACGGGTGTGGAAGTGCATAAACACTGGCACTCCTTGTCCTAGATACTCATTGCTCTGTACATACATGCACATACTCAGTCCTTATCCTAATCTCTTCCTCACACTGAGTTCTGTATGATGAGTGTGGCCCCCTGCAAACTTTGTACTTGATGCTGTTGCAGCCAGTCACCTTTTAACCCTTTCTCTGCATGCTCTGTTCCCGCATCTCAAAGCCGAGATAACCCGGTCATGATCCTGCTCTCTTACTTGCACTCGGTGCTGGGAGAGGGAGTGTAGCCCTTGTAGACTTTGTCCTTGATGCTGGTGCAGACGGTCTCGTTGCGGTCGGTGGGCAGCAGGGTCCCAGGCCGAGTCAGCAGGCCCAGGTTGTGGTAGAAAGTGTTCCGCTGCTCAATCCCGTCCTCGAGGAAGAAACAGTGACCCAGGGTGTCATAACCCACGGTGTCCTTCACCTGGGTCAGACAGAGAAGATCGGAAAAGACACAAAACAGAAAAATAAACAGAGGATTTCAGGGGAAGGAGGGAAAAAAATGTCCCACAGTGCCATGGTTCTGGGAGAAAATTTAAAGGAACAGTAAGGACCTACAGTGGCATTTATTTTTTTAAAATCTTTTAAATGCATTTACATTTTAACACTTTGGAAATATGTTTATAATCACGATAGAGTTTAAAATTCAAAGCACCTCAAAGAAATACACAGAAATTTGTGAGCAGCAACAAAAAAGGGGCTAAGACAACATTCACATGTATGTTTATGCAAACTAACTTCCAGGCATACAAGGTCATACAAGAAAAAAATAAAATAAACATCACTGTGTATCCCGGCTTCCAGATGTATTTGCCTCTCAGAATATTTCAAATTTCTAGAATATTTCAAAGCTACCAGACTAAAAAAATATCCCTCTCTGTTTAGAGTGCAATAGACTTCAAACTGTCAGACTAAACTTTGTGGTGCCTGATGGTCTGAAGTGACACTGACACTGTCCTTGTGACAGAAGGGAAACAGGAAAATCAGCCAAAGCCGATGTCATCCAACAGTTAGTATATCCCACTTCCTCAACACAGTTAGGATGAACGCATTTTGCCCTACAGCTTCAAGGACAAAGGTTAACCCATCGCCATTTGACGTCAAGAGGGGACACAACACACACACTCACACACACACACAGATGCAAGCAATCTCGCACAAAAACAGAAACACACAGGCGCAGAAAGCAGATTTAGCTGTTTACCAGACATAGCTGTGTGAAGATGAAAAATTGTTTCCTTATGTGATCTCACTTATCTAACACAGCCAATAAAAAGCATCTACATTCGCTCGAGGTTAAGGGACAACCATCATTCTGCCGCTGTGCAAAGAGACGATGTGAGGATGGAGAAAGAGATAACAGCGAAGGGAGGATGGGAGGGACTGAAGAGAGAGATTAAGGCAAAGAAGGAGAAGGGAGAGGATGAAAAGGAAAGGAGGAAAGAGGCCATTACAGTAATCTAGTGTTGGAGGCTGTAATTGATGTGCTTTTAACAGGCAGCGTCACATGGTATTCATTAGCAAGAGCTGTCTCACACATCCTCCAAACATACAGATGTGTCTTCAGCTCCCCTTCCTTCTCCCTCACAGACATTATGGATGTTTTTTGTGTGTACATGACAATGTGGCTCTCTAATGACGCAAGACACATTTCTGAACGATTCGGACAGTAAAGTATCACTGTATTATATTGCACGCTGAACACACACACACTCTTTCTCTTTTCACTGACCAGCAGTCCGTTGGTGGTGTGGATGCTGAGGCAGCGAGAGAAGGAGTGGTGTATGGAGAGCCCGTCCACATAGGTGGGCTCCCAGTAGCCTCCTTTCTGGTCGACGTCCCCGCACAGGTGGAAGTGGAGGGGGTAGCGGCCTCTCTCCCCCTGCTGGCCCATGTTCTTCAGCTCCACATGGGACAGATGCACCGAGGAGAAGTTACCAAAGATCTGTCGGAGGGGGACGGGGTGTGTGGAGAGAGAGAGAGAGAGGGAAAGGGAATTTAAAATCAGTCGAGTAAGAATAGTGAGTTATACCACAGAGTAATTAAAACTTGCTGAGGGAAATAAAAAGTCCATGCTATGCCTTGCTTCAAAAGTAGGCTAATTATTAATCATTTCATGTCCCATTAAAGGATCGGTTCGGTATTTTTCAGGCCAGGTTGTTCACACAAATCATTAATGAGGGTTATCAACAAGGATGGATGATCTTTTCTTTGTTGTTCCCCATGAAGGGAAATTCTGAGTTTCTTTTTCCTGTGAGCATTCATTTGTCCTCAGCTGACTCCGTGAACGCTGTGATATTGAAGGTCGGAAATTTACAAGATGGAAATTCCAAGTTCTGAGTTCCAAGTGAACGCAGCATCAGTTGGCTAGTAGCAGGACCGGCAGTGTGTTCTTTGTACTGTATTCTTTGTATTTGTCTACGGTCCAAGTGGGATGTGAACTACGGCAAAGTTGGCAAGGCGCTCTGCTGAGTCAAACTGGGCCAAACCCACTGATGTTCCTCTTGATAAGCAGGAGATGGGAGTCATGGAGGCACAGATTAAACACTAATTATACATAGGGTTGCACATATGGAAAGCATAAATGGACATAGGAAACCTAAATATAAACTTAAATATGAATGTCAACAGATTAGCCAATACACACACATATACTTTACAACGCTCTCAAGGAGGTCTTCTGCGGGTATGGCATAATCCACACTGTCTGGTTCCTGTTAAGGAGGTATTGGCCAATCCTTTGAGCTAGCTGTAACTCACCCACTTTACACACACACACACACACACACACACACACACACACACACACACACA
>OMKZ01028343.1:9425-20628 GCA_900302535.1 Neoniphon sammara
CCGCTACAGACCGCAACCCAGAGCCCTGCAGGACAACTGACCTGTACATACACACACACACACACACACACACACACACACACACACACACACACACACACACACACACACACAGAAAATTTACATTAGCACTAACAAGGTACACTTTCCTTATGTATCAACACACACACACACACACACACACACACACACACACACACACACACACACACACACAAATTTCATGTCTCAAGGACCGTAGTGATGTGTCAGCAGTGAACAGTGACCCTGGTGAAGCGCCAGGCGATTCCAGTGCTGATCAGAGCGTTTTCAAACACATCCACACATATTTCTCCCTCTCCTCCCTATACCCCTCCTCTAGAGATTCTGAGCTGTCTGACAAATCGGCGAGTTGGTCAGAATCCAAAAAATACCTTGGCTTCAGCCTCCTGCATTTGGAATCAGTGGTTTCATTTACACAGAGTCCCTTAATTTACATTTTTTACAGTTGTGTAAGTTAGTAAGTATATTAGGAGTGAATAAACTGCCTAACTGGACCCTAAGGCCGCACTGTGCAGTCCTTGCATGTTGGCACCCTCAGGACTTCATTACACAGAACTTTTGTGCAGTTATGTCGGTAAGGTAAATGTGAAGGAGGTGGTGGCGAAGAGATTGTGAAGTTTGTGAATATCAGTGATCGAGGCCACATCCTTTCTCAGGAAAGAAAGTTCTGATGTTTATTATCTAGGACAGTGTCAGAGGAATCTGTCAGCAAGCGAGGATTAAAATAGGTTCAATAGCCTGATGCTTCACCACTGTAAAAAATGAAGTGTAAAACAGCCGTCACTGTTTCACGCATCAGCGGACTAATTTGCCTAATCTTCTTGTATCTTTAGAAAAGCGACAAGATCAAAGCCATCATGGAAAACCCCTCTCAACCTCTCTACAGCCAGTTGTGGCACAAAGCAATAACAACTATCTACTTTACATAGACATTGTGTCTCCACACACGCCTGGAGGAGATCTGCACTCTACTGAGTGACCTCTTCTAGTTGCTGATGTTTTAGTACGCTGAAAGATTTTCTGCTAACTCCACTGCAGCTGCTGAAATAGCTCAACATGACATCACGTTGTCTACATTTGGCCAGGTATCTAAAGGAATAAGAAAAATAAACCGCCAATAAAGAAAATGGACCTAGGAAAGCAGGTTCATCAACAGTGGCTGCTTCTTAAAAATATTTTAAGATAGAATTTTCCTATAATTTGGGAAAACAAGCGGAATCTTTAGCTTCTCAATGAGCAGGGAAATATTACAAGAGAAAGTAACAGTCTATATCGTGGAAAAGAGGAATCTTTTCGGTGTGTATGCCTAAACCAGAGGAAATATAATCCGGCTAAATCATACCTGGACACAACCCTGAAATGAGACACATGTTGTGAATTTGACTCACAAGCTTGCCTCACCCTCCCCTATGGTTTAGACATAATATATAAACTCCTGCAATGTGGCTGTGGAAAAGGCCCCAGAATGCAGTGGGATGTATCATGTTCCATTTTCTCTTGTCTGTGATATCTAATCGTAAGTGTGATCAATAGCAAAGCTAATAAAAGAGACTGCCTCTCTCATCCAGCCTGGTGTCTCAGTGTTTTCCTTCCAATAATACTGATTGTGCTTTCACAGCTAAAAAAAAATAAATAAATAAAAAAATAAAATAAAATAAGATGAGCACAACTCGCTCTGCCTTTGACACTGGATGATGGCAAATAACACCAACCTATCAGAAAGTGAGAGCGGCCATGTGTGATCATCTGCAAATGTGAAAAATTAAAAATATCCCATCACACATAAATGCCATATGCAGGATTTCACGCCCAAATATACAAGAGCATCCAGGGTGGGAAGCCTGTGGCGTTGTGAATGTGGCCTATTTCACAAATGACTGTACATTCCAAAAAAATGTAATTCACACCTAAGGAACAGACTGCAGCTATCCAGATGATCTCAGGGATAGAGCGACATGGCGGTGTGAAGACTTACAAAAATTCCTAGCAGCATGATATCTGGTTCGCTCTTTAAGCTTAAAATAAGTAGAACTGGTGCAGTTGTATTCATAGACATCCTGTGATGCTTGCATTGGAATGTTTGCTGTTCTTGGCGTTTGATTTGAGAGAAACTGCTCTTGTTCTACAGTACTATAAAGGCCCAATTGCTAGTGCAGAGTGAACCTGAGAGTCTGTGGTGGGCTAAGCTGTAGCAGTGAAAGCCTGGAGGAACGTCTTATCCGTCCTGTGCTGGAATTCTGACACCCGCCCCCCCTCCATCAATCCCTCCCTCCCTCTCTCATCTAACCCTCCGTTCCTTCCAGCCTGTTTTGTGGAGCCATGGGAGACCTGTGTGTCGGTAATTAACAGGAGCCCGAAGACATTTTACCTACTGCGAAGAGCAGGAACCCACGTTTCGGACACTTACCAAGAGAGCTGGGACTGGAGGCAAAGAGGGAGAGAATGAGGGAGAAACAGAGTGAGAAAGGAGCAGAGGCACTGCAATCACACAGTGGCCTAAAAAAGCCATACTAGCTGGCATTGCGAGGTGTCAACAGTGAAATGCGTTCTTGTTAACATTTTTGATTTTGATTAAAGACAGCACATTATTCAACACAGATGCCCCGCTGGGGAAGTGTTTCCTGCTGGTGGCACTAGAGGAAAGGTCATAAGGTTTCATGCTCAAGGCAACTTGAATGTTGAAAACAAATGTCATGGCGATCCACCAAGAAGATCTGAAGATATACTGGACCTAACTGCTGACAAAGCGAGCAACTGACTGACATGGTGACGTATAGGCCCCCACTTCCCAGCGGTTAAAAAATTTGATTTTGAGATATTAGTGTGCAAGATCAATAATTTTACCTGCTGTTTGCACTAGAGGGAAGGTTATAAGGTCACAAAAATTGCCAGTTTTCGTCCTCTAGCTAACATGAATTTTGTCCCCAAAGTCCATAGATATCCAGCAAAGAGATTTCAAGGTTTCCCACGGCAATATTGACATTTTGGCATTCTCATGGTGCTAGAGGAAAGGTCATGGGGTCACCAAAATTACCTGGTTTCAACCTCTAGCCACATGGATGCTGTCACTAAATTTCATGGCAATCCACTACACAGATTTTGAGATATACCACTCTGGACCTAACTGCTGACCCACCAATAGACAGGCCGATATGGTGACATATAGGCCCACCACAACGGAAAAAAAGAGAGTTTAATTTCCAATAAAAAATTGACCAACTAAATAGCATTGTGTGAATTTGGCCAGGCCTCCCTTGCAAAAGAGATTTTGAATCTCCATAGGTGTTTTCCTGATAAAATTCTGGTTAAATATTATAATAAAAAGAGTACAAAACCTGCACACTGTCATACACTTAGCCAATATATAACAGAATGAAAACGTTTACCTGACGAAGGTCTATGACCGAAACGTCATTCTATTAAATATTAGCTAAGTGTACGAGAGTGTGCAGATTTTTTACTCTTTTGTTACACATCCTGCACCTACGCACCTGTCCAAAAGACTTTATTCAGGTGTGCAAGAGACTCCACTGCCCTAAATAAAACTAAATAAATAAATAAATAAATAAATAATAAATTATTAAGTATTACCGCAATTCCCACTTTAAAAGAGTAACAAGCCAACAAGCAAGCAAGGACTGTCATAGACTAACAAAACCTATAGTCGGACCAGGGTTTACACTCAACTTTATTTATTTATTTATTTTTTTATGGCCAATTTGGCTATTAATATTCCAGAATTCTGGTCATATAGAACAACCACCAAGCATATGTTTTAAATAGCCAAATAGACTAAATTTAAACAGATGTAAACAGCAATAAAACACAAAAAACACAAATGGCCTTTTGTTTAATAAAACATTAATATAAATAAAGGCATTAGCCTATATTAAATGTATGTCCAAGCCCGTCAAATTAAATAACTTGAAAGTAAACTAAATGAAGAAGCAGTTAAGTCTAAAAAATAGAATAATAGGCTGGTTGGTCCGCGTTCATTTAGTCCATTTGTCATATTCCGGTTTATCTGTGGCGCGACTTTGAGTAGAACTGCTCTGCTGCTTGTGCAGCGTTGAAGCCATCCAACCCCTTATGGTACAACTTGCAATTCTCATCAACCTCGTCACCTTTTCCTCAGTGAGGCATCTTCTCAGTTTTTATCCTGCTCTGCAGGGGTGTTGTGCTGCCAGAGCCAAAAGAATAATATTAGTACTTCGCATAATCCTTTTGAAATACGTATCATTTTTTAATTTATTTTTTTCTTTAAGATCCAATCATCACTAATGCGAACGTCATGCAAGAGAGCCGATAAAAACAAATGAAATGGTCAAAATTGTCATATTGACATTTAGGGTGTGTTAACTGATTCACAGCATCAACGCATGCATTGAGTAACATGCAAGAAAACATTCCACCTTAAAAGTTGTGACAAACGTAACCTTTAAGCGACGCAGTGAAAGAAATTATTTTGTCCCAGAAGGCCTAGCCTATATCCAACATTAACTAGTAAAAATGAAAAGGCACACTGGGCACAGGACTGGTGCTGGCTATCTTTCCCGGCTTTGGCATATTTCACACCCGACATTTTGGCCATTAATATTTAAATCTGCCAGACAACTACATGTGATACCAGCCAAAAGCCAGCGTATGCCGGCTAATGTAAACCCTGTTCCAAACCTATGGTCTAGAATGGACAGTCAGAAGAAGAAAGTTCTTGTTCACTGTTTTATCTTTGTTGGAAGATGAGACAGAATGGGTGGACAAACATCTACTTATATATGTACATCCCTTTTGCTTGAGCTTTCAACGTTAGAATTGTCTTTATTATCATTTAGAAGGCTAACTTTTGTCTTTTCCAAGTTCTGTCTGAAGCCGTGATAGCTGGAACTGCATGACAGCATTGGTGGTGATAACCTTTGCAGTCTACGACATACTGCCATACTGTGGATACATGAAAAGACAAGCAAGGGACAAGACAGGGACAGGGGGAGGAGGTGGATGAACATCAGCAAGCAATCTAGTGGCTCTTTTTGTCTTTCTCCTCATCCTTGTTTCTACCTCCCTCTTTCCTCAGCTATCTATCAAACCCACCAACCATCCATCTGCCCCCCGTTTTCTAGACATTCAACCACCCATCCATCCATTCATTTGTCCTTTCCATTCTGGTGTTTTATGATAAAGACCCAATCTCCCTCCTGAATCCCCCTCATTCCCGACAGTATCAGATATATGAGACACTATACAACTCATTTTAATCATGTCTTAGACATTTCTGCTTCTTTATATGCAGCAGTACAGACAGGAGAGATGGGAAAGGGAGTGAGGGGACGATATGTGATAAAAGGTCGTAAGAGGATTTGAACCCAGAGGGAAGCAGGAACAGTGCTTTACCGGGCTAAGGCGGATACCATGTTCCCATGATACTGCAGGTTCAAATCCTCCTCATGACCTTTGATTCAGGCCAACCCCTCTCTATCCCATCTTGAATAGCATGCTATGCACCTTTTCCCTCTGATCCACGATGAAACCCCACAGAATAACTTCAGAGTTATGTGCTCAGACACTCAGGATGATACTGTTACGGTAGCACAAGGCTGATCCCTCTTTAGAGGCAAGAGCAGAATACCTACTGGTGAGTTCCCTCAAGCTACACACAGCTTACATTTTTTAAAAGAGAGAGGAATAATGTTGAAAGAACGTGATCTAGACATTTTTTGAGGTCTAACCGTTGGAGATTGCCCTTGAGTGTGTATTGCAGAGCAGCACTCATGGTGAACTGAAGGTACTTAAAGCTTGACAGTGAAGTGAGCGGTGGAATTTTGAACACAATCGTCATGGTAGCAAAAACTAGTAAAACAAGGGCAACTTGAAAATAATGGGAATAATCCTTTAACATTTAGCCGCTCCAAGGTTATTGCACCAGTTGGCTGACCCTGAAGCCCAACAACAGGGAGAAAAGAGAATTTCCTTGTTGTGGGATTAAGAAGGTATAGTTAATCAAAACGTAGCCTAGCAAGAAACAACAAAAAGTTTTTTTTTTCATCTGTAGAAGACGGAGAAGGAAGGCTTTCATCTGCTGTCGGCCATGTTGGAAGACCTGCTGCTCTTCGTAGCAGTAGCCGAGAACTGAATGCATTTGTAAAGTTTCAGCTCAGTATTGGATAGACATGGTTAATTTTTCTATGTATTTTTGTGGATGGAAACTGATTATATAATCACTAACACAGATATTGTGTTGAGATAATGTCTGCATGTTGACCATAGTATCTGATCAGTGTCACTAATGCTTTGGATTGGAGACTAGAGCTTAAAGAGAAGGCAGTTTAATGTGTCACAGTTACCTAAATTTGAAACCAAATCACTTATCAAACTATTCACATTTATTTATAATATGACTGATTCGGTCTACCCCTGCATCACAACAGTATTTTTCAGGTATCTCTTTTTGTCTAGCGTTGTTTCATACTTTTTTTTTTTACCAGTTGTAATAGCTCACTCAGAGGTTTGCAATACAGCTGCAAAGCCTCTAAAGCCTCACATATTGACACATCTGTCCTTTTCAAAGAGTATTGTGGCCCTTAAACAGATTCTGTACAAAACTGTGCAATGAACGTTGGAACAAAAAATGTCCTTACCAGATTTTGCTATCACTGTAATTATGACTGCTAGGCTATTGTGGTAAGTGGCCAAATAGTGTAGCGTCAATAGTTGTGTAGGGCCAAGCTACTGTACTGTACTACTGTACTGATTTGTACATGGAAATGGACAAAATTGAAGATAGTGAATACTGGCACAAATATTGGCAGTTCAGTCACATCACTTTTAATATCTGTGTTTCAAAAACCCACGTCAGGCAGCTGAACCTTACTAGTAAATAAATGTGACAATCAGTCATGAGATATGGTGTAGATATCCACAATGAGGAAATCATGAAATATCTGGAGACTTGACTGACACCATCAGTGAGCCTCCAAACCATATTCTGACACACAGACTGAAGGTAATCAAAGGGTGGAATCAGATGATCGAATCAAGCATAAAGTCTGTGCACACTGTAGGCCATAAAGAATGACATCTTCTTTTACTGGCCTTTTCTTCCTACTGACAAATCATAATTTAGTGCACACCTGAAGCCCTTAGATGAAGAAAACAAAAGACCACAGCACATTACCCAACAGGGGAAAAACACACACACATGAGAGAGGAGAAGGAGGGCAGGGAAAGGAGGAGGAGTGGAAAAATCCATGGCGGTGGGAGTGGGGAGTGTGGTACGTGTGGGCCATGCTAATGAAAGGGCATTTATCACCATTAGGGTAGTGATGGACGCTAGCGCAACTGTCCCTCCCCATGGAAGAAAGACTCCCCTACACCACCTTCCGCTCCCAGTGAAGAGAGAGGGAAAAAAAGGGATAAAGAGGGATGAAGGGAGGGGAAATGAGACAGGGAGAGAGGAAAATTTTGCATGCTGTCACTCTTCAGAGCAATAATTACTCTTCAATAATCAGAGAAACACATCAGGAGCTGGGTGAGATTGAGAGAACAGCGTGGTGAGAGAGAGTGAGAGAGAGCCTCTGGGCCAGGCACATAACCACGATCAGTGCGTCCCTGGAGTCATCACATACAGACACACACAGGAGGTATGCATGCTAAAAAGTGAAAAGGTTCTACCAAAGACAAGTACTAGTTTAAATATGCAGTGGCGCCGGTGCATGCAAGGGAGTGCAAAAGGCAGTGGAGGTTTGCTGTTGATGTCACAAAGAAAAGGAAGGCGAAGGAAAAAAGAGAAGATTCATGGGCCAATTAAAACATTGTCACTGGACATGATCAGTCAGCACATCCCTCTAGGATACAAATTCATTTTGTGAGAGGGGTCAGAGCACAGGATTCGACATACGAACCCTGTGAGAGTTTGGGGTTGGTGCCTTGTTTAAAGTCATCATTTGTTATCTGGTCTCCGTCTTTGGCGCTAGGCACTTATCACTGTGGTGTTTTTTTCACTGTACCTCCCAGGGAAGATTTTCTTGGGAGTTATTCCTTGCATGCGCTGAGGGTCTAAGGTTGCTTGCAATGTATTGTTAGAACTTGCTATTGTGTGTCTTGGGTTTTGTGATGTGTTTCAGCCTTCTGTTCTGTGATTGGTTGTTGATTAGTTATATCTAGATAGACTCATTCCTTGTAAGGTCCTTTGAGACACACTGGTAATGGAGGACTACAAAAGAAATTGAACAAGCTCACTAGGACAGACAGTCAGATGGATCTTGGATTTTCTATTGATGAAGTTTGAGATTCTGTAGGTGGAGCTCTTGTCTTTGTTTGTTCAGCAATGGTGGCTATGGCTGCTCATACTACAAGAACAGTCATTCCTATTCAAATCAACATTCCAGAGTTGTTGGAGCAGCAGCCATTTTTAAGGCCAACTTTTGTATAAACCAACCTTTGGCAAGTCACTGACTCAACGGGGCAAGAGCTTTTGCAGTGAGGACCAAAGCAGTGAAACTGCACCTGGAATTTAATTGTCACTTATATCACCACTCAGTGGTGATCTTTTATGAGTTTTATGAGTCTATAAGTTAATATTTGTTTCAACCACTGTCCATGTAGCCATTTGAAGTTAAACATTTTCTTAGGCTAAACTACATAATTTTGTTGCATTTAAGGGGTTTAAGTAAAAGGTATGTTTGATGATGCTTACCATCTAGGTTTGCAAGTTAGTAGATATTTACTAGAAGAGCTAGTAACAGAAGCACAGCCTTTGTTAGTATTATACTAACCCCATTGCTATTGTCAGACTTTTCTTGAGTCAGATTCAAATGTTCACAATTCTTCAGTAATTTTTGGTCTTAGGCTATAGCCATGGCACAACATATCTGTACAGTTCTCCAGCTATTGTGGCACAAATATAATGATTGACTTGCATTGTCACCATAGTAGTTAGCCATAATTGACAATTTATGCTGTACTAGCCAAATGGCAACAGCAAACAGTGCAATAGGCAACACTGAGTGCAAACGGTTGCCCAAATATGGATTTCTATGTCCCATGCATTTTCTTTATGGGGGAAATTTGGGGGAAAGTGGGGTTTTCACATAATCACTCCTGTAATGATTTGTAATTTAATATGGCATTTAGAACTTGGACATTTTTATCTGCACGTTTCGCTCTTAAATGGGACTGGATTTGCAGAATTCCTGTGCCACTTTCCAACCAAAATCATTATTTGCCCTGTGAACAAAGCAGCACACCATTGCCAGAGCATCCTCCCACAGAGAACGACCCCACTGGTCATTTGTTCCAACCCTCTGAAACAACCCACAGGAGCTTTTTCCTAAAGTAGCGCCCCGCCCGATGGGAAGTGAAGTAGTAGAAAGAGTGAGAGAGGCTGCGTAAGGTGGAGGTTGGGGTGGCAGTTGGGTTGACAAGACACAGGACTTTCCCGTGGGAGTCCCGTGTTCAAGTCCCAGTGTGAAGCAGTGTTTGTTTCCATGTTTTCGGGTTTCATTTTGGGTGGCGTCGTGTTCTTTTCTGCATGTTTATTGCAGTGACATAAGCCTAACCCAAACCCTACAGGGGCTTTCAGATAGGACGCACAAACTCCAGCCCTCCGCCATTGAACTCATTCATTGTCTATGTGTTGCGCGGCGCAAGAACGTGTCTGCGCAGCACCAAGCTCCACGCAGCGTGAGGATCGTGCTTGCAAGGTGTCAGTGATGACACCATGGCGCAGCCAATAGGAGGGAATCTGGCAGATGACAACAAAGAAAATGGAGGAGATCATCATATTGGCAGTGTCTCAGTTTCCTGAACTATATGATACAAGTTTAAAGTCCCACTGGGACATCGGCAAGAAGGCTATTTATGAACAAAATTTCAGTTTGAGCAGTTTGAGCTTACCAGGTGTGTTTGAAAAGCGGTAGAAATGTGTTTTTTATTTCTATTTCCAAAATAAAGCGTAAGCTTAATATAAAAATTTAGATTACTCTTGCTTCATATCAGGATCACTTGACTCTGGTATCAATATATGGTTATGAAAATACCATGTGATGGTCACGGACAACAGAAGCAGATACTGTCCTCCTCGAATAGGCAATTCAGAAATGTAACTTAAATAGCATGGGGTTTTTATCCCATAGTAATCCCTCCTGTGATTTACATGAACTATGCACTTTTCTGGCAAGGAAGAAAACTGTTGTAGGCCAGTCTGTAGTTACTTGGTTGTGGCTGTTCCCTATACATCCTGTAGAGGCGTTAGACCGGTGCTAGACCAGTACATGTGAAAACGCTCATATATGTCATTTTGGGAGTGACTGGCCAACGACCTATTCTGGTGTTTAGATATGAGGATGTGTTGCCATTGCAGATGATCACCGCTATCGCTAGCCAACAAAACTCCTCACAGTTAACTTACTCCACTAACGTTACTCAACTGTTCAACTAAGTAACCTTACCAAACATGAACCAGCAAGGAACACTAACAATACAAATAGTTATAATTTTACAAAATGGTAAAAGTACAAAGCTATTAAAAAAAAAAAGGGTGGATTTATCTGTGCTTGAATCTGACCTGCGTGTGACGTTGTAATTCTGTAACAGCTTATCACAGGTGGCTAACCATTTAGCTGTTAGCAATTTGTTTTTTAAAATGACACCAATCACTTTTAGATGAGCAAAAATCATTGCTTCACATATATACAAACATCCTAAAGTTATATATTACTATTAATGTAATAATTTTTGGTGCAAAACTTCAATTGTTTCTCTAATGATGATCCAATTTAGGATCTGGATGTCTCAAATGCTAACAAATCAGAGTCACGTAATGACAGAACTTCTACTACATTCAAGTTTTGTGCTACATACTAACTGCCCACTTCTTATTCTATTTATTCCAAATTGGAAACTTCTAGTCACTTCATGTAAGCTATTTTAATAGTTGCGTTATCAACCAGTGATAGAAATGGGCAAATTTACTGTATTTATCTGAGTGTAGTGACAATTATTACTTTAGTGGTACTTCATCAGTAATGCTTCAAAAGCTTTAGTGGTCTTAATGTCAGGTATCTGTATTAGCTCTCTCTTTAGCCCAGGATCTTTCTGAGAGCAAATTTAGGCAAAGCAATAAATGCACAAGTACACATTTATGCAATGCATTAATAGCTATAAATAT
>OMKZ01028344.1:0-12621 GCA_900302535.1 Neoniphon sammara
ATCTGATTGCTTTTTCTACTATGTTAAATTTTATTGTTATTTGATTTATTGTATAATCGCCCACTTGGTTGGCATCTGTTGCACTCCTGGCGGGCCAGGAAGGGCCCCCCTCTCTCTATGGTCCTTCCTAAGATTTCTTCCCTTTTTCCCTTACCTTGGGCTTTTTGGGGAGTTTTTTCTTGCCCGATACGAGGGTTAAGTCAGGGGGTGTCGTCCTGTTTTGTTTCTTGTAAACTGTGGGCCTGTAAAGCCCTTTGAGACCGTGAACAGTGATTTTGGGCTCTAAATAAATATGAACTTGAAAACAAAATACCAATATTTTAATTGTTATTACTCGTTATTTCAACTTCACGCACTACTTGTGCTATTGAAATATTTCAGTGCAGCCTACAATTATTTTCTGTACATTCTGGCCTGGTCTCTTTGCAAAGTTAAGTGCAAATTCAAGGTTAATTCATTGGCATGGTATGAAATATTCACCATGTAATCCAATATGTTCTGCTTGCATACATTAAGGTTAAGTTATTTTTTGTGTTTATGAATGGATTTGTACAGCCTGCTTTATTAATAGCCGAATGACAGACGCCGCGTCTGCTGTAGGATTGCTTCATTCATTTCTCACCCAATACAAGTTTCAAGCAAAGAATTTACATTGATCTTATTCCAAATAGCACGAATAAACCCTATAAATCCAGAAAGAAAAAACAAGGCAGTGCTCTTCCAAAGCAGGCGAGTCTATAATGCTTTCAACAACTGTTCAAAACCTCCGTTTGAGTTTATGGTTCATTGAAATAAAGGTAGGTAATTTTGCGGTGCTCTGCTCAATCTTATGAATGATTCATCTCTGACGTTTAACTCCAAGGCTCTCCAGAGAGGATACAACCTTTCGCCGGGCAATCCCACTGCACTATCGCGTTATGGTTGCACTTCGGTGGCCTGCGTCTGGAGCCGTATACGTCATCGATCTGTGGATTTCCGATGACGTACAACTCGCAGTAACCGGGTATATCCGATTTGTCCACTTACACTGCAGCCACATTGGCAGATATCCGATTCATATCTGATTTTTATCCACATATGAAAAAGGCCTGATTCGGATCTGACAATATCCGATTCCATGTGCTTACACGGTCGTGACGCATATCCAAACTGGGCCACATGCGGGAAAAAAATCGGAATTGGGTCACTTGAACCATGTAGTGGAAATGCAGCCTAATAGTCACACAGCAAAAAAGCAATTTAGACTTTTTTTCCACCATTGCTATCACCATTAGACAGAAATATCAGACGTGTTTGTCGAAAGACAATTTTGCAATATCTCTGACTGGTGATACCTCGATATCGATATTGTAACAAGAATGATCGTTGGTGCTTTCACAAAATATTAACAGACATTTTTAATAAACAACCATTAGTAATGCGGATATGACTAAGCAAGTAGAGACAAATAATTAACCAGGAAAAGGCAACACTTTTGCCATATAATGATATTGCAATATCCAAAATCCCAGGCAACATCTGGTTTAATATCACAATATCAATATAATATAAATAGCCTTAGTGAAATGTATTTCCCTTAACATGTAAACTGGAGTGTTTCCCCCATTCCCACTACCTTAAGATTTTCCTCATCACATCAAATTTTTGGCCTTCATCAACGCTCATATCCACCAGCTAATCCTTGTTTATAAAATCAATAAGAACCTCCCACTTAATCTGCCAGTCCAATTAATTAGTTTGAGCAATGTGTGAACAACAAATAGGAAAAAATCACTGTGCATTGTGTGATCATTGTGCATCACCAGTATTTTGAGATTTCTCTTGACTAGAGGACCCTCATGAGCACTTCACCCCCAAACTGTCTGAAGGCCAGAGGAGACAGCCTACCTTTGGAGATGGTGAGAGCCGGAGACCACTGTGATCGCAGGATGTCAAGACAAATGCTGCCATTGCTGTTGATATTTGGGTGGTAGATTCTTGTGGTAAATGCAACCTGCAGGTAGAAAAAGAGAACAGACATGGGGGAGGGGCGGGGGAATGACAGGAAACCGACTTGAGGCGAAGCTGTGCCGTGTTTTGGGAGCGTGAAGGTGACAGTCACATGCCACCGTGCGTCATGCTGTGGCTTTGTACAAATGCACGACGCATGTCTGTGTGACTGTGTGTGCTTACCTTTGGCGGTTTGAAGGGGTAGTCTGTGGGGAAGTGTATGGTCAAGAAGAATACCCCACCCTGGTAAGGACTGTCATTCTGATGGCAGAAGAGAGAAAGTCATTCATCTAATCAGTGACTGAATTCTACCATGGAGGCAAAAAATGCTGATGTTCAAATGCTGTGCTGGCTGTTGTAACAGCACAAGTCAGGAAGTCAAGGTTAAGAGTTAAGTCTTGGGTTAAAAGTAACACTAGGTCATTCTATCACCATGTGTATGAGCATTATTGCACATGGAGAGCAACCCCCTCCCCCTTCCCAAAAAACAAACAAACAAAAAAAAAAACCTAAAGCAACATAATTAAGACTAAGTGAATACTTACAGGTCCCATTATTGTGGCTTGCCAGTGAAACACTGAAATGAAAAGCAGACAAATTAGTTAAACACTAAAAACACAATGTGTGGTTGAATTGTTGTTGGAATGTCACATGGGAGCATGGGAGTGTGGATTTTTGTTTGTGCATGTGAGTAAGAGACACTTGCATTGAGGATCAACTAAGGACAAATGTTCTTTGCTACTATAAATAACCCTTTAAAAAAAATACATGGACGTAAAGGGGCAAATAAAGTCAGTGAAGTAAACAGATATTTCAATTCAGACAAATGTTCCAGGGCCTTGCATCATTGATACCAAAAATACAAGGCGGTCCGCAATTGTTACCCTGACATGAGGTGGAATACAAAAGGAAAACCCAATGTCAAGTGAAAAAGGACAGCAGCAGGCCAGTGACGGCAGGACAACACAACTGGAATCAACAAAAACGACCAAGGATTCATAAACCAGAAAAAATCCAATTTGGGATTATTTGAGCCTGCCTAGTTTACGCGCCCAGGTGTGATCTGATGATAAATGTTGTACTGAAAAGACAAGAGGGCCATATTTCAGTAACAAGGTGGCATTTTGAAATCCTGGCAGTTTCATTTTCAATGCCATCATAAACAGCATAAGAATTTTGTTATAAACTAGCAAACTAAAGCTGCTGTGTTGACGTGATATAATATCAGGGTTTCCCATTAATGAAGTTGACCTTTGTAGGTTTAAGTTAACTTTATGCAGACATACTGGGATCATCTCAGTTATTATGGTGCAGTGTTTTGTTCCTGACTGCAGCCAACAACGAATACATATAAAATACAATATAATAATACATTGAATATCTTTGAATATATTCCACGGCTGTAGATGACTTCTTCACCCTAGTAACAGTCACTGAGGCTCGTGAGTACTGTGGTATTTGACATACCAACTGACAGCTTTGTTTGTTATTGCCCACAAACCAAGCTGAAACATTTTGAAGCGAAAGCCATGATGTAAGCCTGTAGTATTGTTGAATTATCCGGGAGAATTTGTGATTCCTAGTTCATTAATATTGTGTTTACAGTTAAAATGAAAATTCCACGAGAAAAACACTTTAGGAATCTGTGGCTCCGCCCACTTCGCAGCTCTGTAGCGTTATTTTTCTGTGCTTTAGACATTTTCACGCTAATAAAGACCTTTTAAACTGAAAGTGAGTGCCCTGCATTGGCAGCTTACATTCCCCTCAGATTAATTAAAGATTCATCCCTTGTTTGTTGGTGCTCCATGATGTAGGTGAGTGTGCTATTTCACATTTTCATATTAGAATTTCATATATACCTATTCATGGAGGGTGGCTGTGGTCAGCACTGGCTCATAATTGTAGGACTTAACTTGCTTGGTAGATAGGTAGAGACTCTTTTCACAGGACGGAACTTAAAAGTCTGATCTCTGGCTTTCATCACTGGTACAGGACAGCAGTGACTGTGTATTGTGTGATTGCTCTGTGGGTGTGGGTTTGGTGTAGTCAAATCAGCTGTTAGCTAGGTTGATGTCAACATTAACTATGCTCTCTTCGAGCATTCACACAACAATGCATTCCCCCAACTGCTGCCCCACGTTATAATTTGTCCCTGTGCTCAAACAGAGATCCATCACGGAAAATGTGAGGATGAGAGACAGCGAGGATTAAATTTGACCTCCATGTTTAATTTTCTTTTTTTTGAGGTCAAACTGGCAGAAGTTGGACGGCAATGTTTTATGGGCAGATGTTGATCTTACGGGCACCTGCCTGAAATTTGCACAGAGCTGACTTGAGATGTCCTTTTGACACTTTACCCTCGCGGCAGACTGTTTTTGCTCAACCGTCCTACAATCCTCCACCAAATTTCAGTCCTGGCATGCAAGAAGTCAACATCAACAAGAAGTCAACATCAAAATCAAGTGCTCCAACAGTAGCCGACTTTTAGTTTTGTCATGCTTGCGTAAATAAGGTGCTGCAATTCAGCACCACAGACAGTGTTTTTACGGGTCCCAGCGTGCAGATAATTTGAAGTTAGTTTTGCAGCCTAATTTAGGTGCATGCTAGGCTATTCAGTTTTTATTTGCTCCAGAGAATTTGTCAGTAGGTATAGACAGACCATGGGAAAAGACCACTTGTCCTCTACTCAGCTTCAGGAGTGTCATTCCAGCCTTCAGTATGACACAGAGACAGAGGCTGAGCTGCCCGAGGCGCAAAGCGCTGTCACTGATGTTCTGCTCTGTTCTACTCTATTGTATTCTACCACCGCTGCCGCCACCAGTCACACTGGAAACAATACTGTCCAAATGCACTATAGCATGGTGTCATGTTGGGAAGGTATTATGATATGAAAGCACTCAAACTGCCCAAGCCTAAAGTGTGATCGCAGCAATAATGAGCCACTTCCTCGTAGCCTAGTACTGTGTTTTTGTTTGATGCTAGACGACAGAACCAAACTACACAGGATTTCTGGATCTAATATTAAGATGTAGGCAGCAACATTGCTGTTACTAATTGTGGGAAACTTTTCAGCCACGGTGGCAGGTGGCTATTCAAAACTCTATCAGTCCCTCATTTCTTTTTATACCGGCCTCATTTTGTACCTAGATCAACAGTCGGAAACACGCCTGCTGTGACAGTAAAACTCAGAACTATCCACTTGCAAAGCATAAGATCCATGGGAACTTGTTACAAATACACTGTGAGTACTTAATTATTCTGGTCATTACAAAAAACTGCATTCAATGATCTAACTTAGAATAACATAACCTAACCCAGAATTTATATGGCCAAATAGGCTATGGACATAGACTGGTTGAACATATACAGTACACACATATTCGGAATCAAGGCTGGGACAGACAAAAAACAAGCCCTTTGATTACTAAATAACTTGACATTCATCAATACACAGAGTGTTACTTTCTCTTGTGCCATAACCCAGGGTAAGCCTTCCCACAGAGGTCCAATTCAGAGTTACTCCTAATGTTAAACTACTATCCAAATGAGTACCATAGAACCACTGAAATGATTTCAAAACTTAAAATCCATTGTTGGTCCACCATTTTAAATTGTAACAAGGCAACGGTAAACATGTCACCCGGCTACGAAAAATGCAGTCTCCATGTGGGCCAATCAGGAACCAGTATGTCTCCTTGTTGTGACCTGTAATCGTGGAGCCACCTTTAATTAGCACCACCTAGTGGTTGAAAATGATGAAACATTGCGGTGAGATGCATCATGTGCCCAAGTTTAATCAAAATCGGACCACCGGTGTCTAAAATATGTCATAACAAAAAGACAAATATGTGAACAAGGACTAGAGCTGGGTTCTACTGGAAGTTAGTGAAATGTACATAGTGAGGTAAAATATAAAAGATGTGAAATGTAGACCCGTCATCTAGCAATTCAGGTCAATTTTTCTATCAACCAGCCAACATTTAGCCCACAAAGAGGAAGCTGACCCCAACATTACCATTCCATCAAACTAAATGTTTACGATAAGTCTACACTTTGAAAGACAATAATTTGACCCTATATAACAATTTTGTAGTTTCCATTTTATTCACAGAGTTCGTAGTCTCCCAAGAATAAAATTCAAGCCCTTTTCAAGCATTTTCAAGGTTCTTAAACTAAAATTTCCGGACTCTCAAAACCTTTGTCATCTAATCTAAATTGTTACTTTAAATGCAGTTGTGAAAAATAAAATTTACAGAATTCCTTTATGCCCACAGCAATCAATGTATATTGTCACTTTGTTTATTTTTTTAATCAGCTCCTTATATTAAGTTTGATTGTAGTTTTGATCATGATTATTTAATGCTTGCTAATTTCTAGAGTACGGGATCGTTTCAAATATTAAGAGATTTTTTTACATGAGTGATTGGGTAGATGGAACACCAGATTATGTTGAAAATAAAGCATTTTCAAGGAGTTTATTTGAATCCAAGCATATTCCTAACCTTGAAAATGTAACGGTTAAAATTAAGCAATTTCTAAACTTTCAAGACGTATTCATCACAACCAGGTGGTTGTGACAAATTCAGAGCTTGTTGTTAGTCTTAAATATCAGGTAGACAGACCATTATTCATCAATGACATTTTCCTCGTGATTATGTGTACTCACTCAAAATGGGAAATTAACACCACCCACCATCCAAAGCCAGCAAAATTTTGGCTGCAAGCAAGCGAACTTACCAGCCAACTTGGTAAATAAATGTCCATCATATGGAGGTCATGCTGTATTCTAAAAAAAATCCAGTTGGCTTGAAAAACAGTGACAGGTTTTAATTTTGGAATTCACTGCCCACTGTGGTTTGTACAACAAAGTTATCTCATAAACATGTGAGATACACTCAAAAACTAACATCCAGAGCATGGTGGGATACAGACTATCCCCTCCCACAGCGGTTTGGAAATGAGTGAACGACAATATTCAGAGCGGCAGCACAGGTGGATGGTTTGTTCAGAGGGAGAGCTTGGACAGGAGCCGCAAGCACAACATTCTCTAAGACACAGATAAGAAACTTCACAGGCTACGTTCAGTCTCAACACAGCCTGCAGCAATACTACCAACACGGAACAATGATCTTTATTATTCACTGGAAAAACATGCACTAATGCAAAATGGTGCTGCTTTTTAGCTTTAAGGCATGGCAATGTACAAGCTGATTTCTCACTAACTACCACAGGATCATCCGTAAAAATGGCTAGATGAATTTAGAACCAGACATCGCTTTTTAAGTGTATATGCGAGGTGCTAATTTCCCACTTTGTCTGCCATGATAGGCATTTTGTGATTGTTTGCTTAAATTTACCTTATCAATTTATGATGACTAGGCGCTCTGATGGCAAACAGATTTCAATTTGAACACAAAATGTCTTTGTTTCTGTATCATTTAATATTAAAATGTTGAAAACAACAAAGGTTACTGCTTTATCTACGTATGTCAGCTTACTGATAAGCTGATTTGGAAATGAGCTTTTCAACATAAGTGTCTTTCTTTTAGTGACAAGAATACAGGAAAATTGCTTGTTTATAAGGAAATATCTACAATATGGCTCTCAATGTGAAACTATGTAATTCAAAAAATAAGAAAACTTTTTATGGAATGTATTGCAAAATTTTCATCTGTGACAGACATTCTTGTTTTCTGACACAAATACATGCGCTACATGAGAAATACCTGCCCAGTAATCAAAAGTGAAACTGATACACAGCTATGGAGATGGTAATATAACTTGTAATGCATCCATGATTTTACAAGAAGCAGGTCAGTTATTTCCTGGATCGACTTTCAAACAAACAAGAAGTGCTTCCTTAATTTAGTTAAAATGCACTGTTTTCCAAACAAGCTAACACCTCCACTGGTGCTTGCAGTTTCCAAGTCACAAGAGGTCTTGGATAAGGCTTGAAAACATCTAATACATTTGAGCAGAATACTGTTACAGTCTATGGTAACCTAAATTGTTTGGACAATTTTCTGAGTCCAAATCACACAATATGATCTCAGAATTTACCCTTAACCAAGTATATTTCCTACATGTCAGGGCATTATTCACACTAATATAATACTTGGAATGGTTAACAGGTAGCTCAAAATTAGTGTGCAAGACATTTTTTTTTTTTGGTTATGAGTTACCTACTGAGACTTAAAGACAGTTTTGAAGGGGTTGAGTGATGGGGTGTTAATGGATCAAACTAGACAAGACAAATAATTGGGACAATGAGGAATTTGTTGGGGGCACAAGTCAATCTCTACAAGGCATGTGAGGGATAATTCTTGAAGCGTGAATTTATTTATGTAAAAAGGACTAATCAAGAACACAATCAGAGTGACCAAGACTGTCATTTTGGACAGAGAACTTACTGTCATCTCCTACGGGTCCTGCAGAACACTGGGCTGGCGGGTCCCGTGCCAAGTCATTCAGTTCCTGAGGGAAACAAATAAGATGTTTGGTTAGGTGTTCTGTTGTTGTGATTGTGATTCTGATAGAGTAATGCTGTGTTCTCAATATTCCACTAACAGTTATCTACCCAAACAAAAAAGGGGTGCAGTGTTGTTCCAATCCTGGAACTGGTAACGCAAACATCCAACTAATGAAGAGGAGCTTGTATTAAAGATCTCTTGCATCTATTGATAATCAATAGAGCGAGTCTACATTTATAAGCTACTGATCAACATGCCTATTTTTGAACCATCCAAAAGGCTGACCAATCATTGTTTGTAAACAACTTTCAAGGCGAATGCCAGTGCAGTGGCTGTACTGTCTCCTCAAGTCAGTCCTCTAGTTCCTTAAAACACACGTTATAGCACCAGGTCGAACCATGACTGACTGAGCTTTGATTGTTTGTGTGACCGCTATTACATAATAGCTTTTCTTCCAGGTACGTTAGGTTGTTATGTTATATGACATGTGACAGCCAAACTGAGATCGTGGCGATATGAAACCAGCGGTTTTACAACAATGCCACGGAGGTCAGCTCAAGTTTGTGAAAGCTACACGGCTCACATTAAATCGTAAATATTAGCTTGGAACGGAAAACTAGCCACTTAAGTTTGCCAACAAGATAGAGCAGCCAACACGGAGGCATCATGCGGGCTTGTCTGTTACATTCTGACATGGGCCGTAGGTGTATTTTTCAATAGTAAGGCAAAACCTCACTTAAATTTAAGAAATGTTGGCTAGGACATAACTAATTCAAACAAACATGACACAATAACAACGAACTGCTGCTCGCCTCTGCTGTCAGCAACATGACATTAAAGACAAACGACGCGTGGGGCCTGTTTCTCTAATAGCGAACTGTGGCTAATGCTAGCTGATTAACTTATCTGTCAACGCAAGGAGGGTGCTAACACTAACTAAGGTTAGGTAATGTTGGCTGTCACCATAGATACCTATTACCAGATAAACGCTATGCTAACTAATTACCATAAAATACGATGTAAAACAGAACCGTTTTGCTGTAGCTACTGACGTTAGGTAGCCAACCACCGAGACAGCCACTCCAGATAGCCAGATGCAGCTAACACATTGCTAACGTCAGCTATTGGGCTACTACCGCTATCTATCAGCAATCGGTTATTACAAACCTGTGCAGCTAGCATGAATTGTATTCATAGTAAACCAATGTTAGGTGTCAAATAGTAGCCAGACATACTGAAGAATGGTTAACGTAAAGCTAAGTTACAGTAAGTCGGCGGCTGAGTTAGCTAGCCTATGTGTAGTGTCTGTGCTAGCTACATTAGTGAACACCGAAAAGCGGCGCATTGCTGCCCTCACTGTCGTCACTCGCTATTGAGAGACTTTGCCGTTCCGTTAGGTGGAAGTTGAAAGCTGAACCATTTTAGTCGAGATTCTTGGATTATCCTCAGTATAATAACTCTCACAGATGAGCATCAGATGCGCAACCGTGGAAATAAATCTCTAGCCAAACTGCGAAATATTGGGCCTCGTCGTTGACTTCCTTACCTTGTGAATTCTTTTCAGAGCCATTGTTGTGTTAGCGCTGCTGTCACGGAAAACGTGCGATTAAAATGGCGATTGATGTCACTGTCCGGTGGATAATACTACGAAATATATATCATAGAATACCGTTACTGTACACTCAAATCACTGATCGCTATCAGAAGGGGCCACCAATATAATTTCGAGGCGAAACTGAAAGATACAAGGGGTAGAACCGCGGTCCTTCCTCCTACTGCAGCGGCTACCAAATCACGCACTCTGCTGCGCTGTTGGTAGAAAGCCTTCCGCCGACATGCGCAGCTGTAACGGACTTTCAGTGCGCGCCCGCAACGTAGAAGGGCAACTGAATTCATTCTGGTTCTACCCAAGCGACTGGCAGCTCGTTCATTCACATTGACTGTGCGGAGCCGAAATGTCTTCCAGACACATATTTTGCACTGAGGCGAGCTCATGGGAGCCCGTACAAAATGGTTTACTACTACAGTCTACAGTGTGTTTGCAAGGACCTACAGAGACTGGACATTAGTACCATTAAATCATCCTAAATTCACGGCTTATGTCTTTCGAGGGACACGGCATATTTTGGGGAAGTGTAATAATACAAGTCGTATGCTCTCCGGGGTTTATTACGCGCGGAGTGATATGATCAAAAGAACAAATCGGACCGATATCGCGAGAGTGCGGTAGGTACAGTTGTAGGCTTATTTTGAGGAAGTGTCCCTTTCCCTTTTATTGGTCTTCATTCAGACCTATGATAACTCTTAACATAAAAATACCAGACAATTTAAGTGCAGAATTTATACTGCTTCTTATTTGCTAAGACCAATGTTGAATAGAATAGCATAGAATAGAATAGAATAGAATAGAATAGAATGTGTGTAAATGTTTGCATCTCAATTGGCAGGCTTTGTTGCCATAGAAGCCTCATTTAATCTGCAGTTAAAAACTTTGCCATGACTTAGTGATATGAAAGTCAGCTCTTTATTGTTGACGTTATTATTGTTATCATTATTCTTATTGTTGTTCAAATTCATAGATCTGAAAATTCAAGCAGGTGCCTAAAGTAAATGTTTCCCCATGTTTGAGCATTTTTTCACTGTATAAATGATTATTATAGAATTTCTGCATTAGCTAAATTTAAGGAACATTTTCATGGCCCAGCATACACTTCAAAAGACAGTCCTGAATTCCCATTGGTTTGTAAAATAAATAAATAAATAAAACGACACTTTGAACATGATTTATATTGATTATTTTTATAGTCTGAGACAGCTTAGTATTTTTTTTTCTTCAGACAATAATAACTTTCAAAGCTGCAATCTATGCAATCAAGACTTTATTGTCACTAATGGTTAATTTAACTTGAAGTATGATACACATGACTATACATCAAAATAAATAGGAAACAAAAATATATAGGCCTATCAACAAAATAGTTACAGAAATTTGTAAAAAACTTAAACAGTGCGAAGTTTGCTTGTTTTCCCTGTATTCCTCCAGTTTCCTCCCACTGCCTAAAGACATGCAAGTTAGCTGGGTTGGACACTCTGAATTGCCCTTGGGTGTGAAAAAAAAAAATTAAAAAATGTTCTGTGAAAAAATGGTGACCTGTCCAGGGTGTTTCAGGAATGCACTGCATGCTGGGATAGTGCATTCATAGAATGGCCTTTTACATGTGAACTGGCATTATTGTAGCCATGTCTGCTGTGAGAATCACCTATCCATATATCTCTTTACAGTATGATGAAGATGTTCCTAAACAAACTCAGATTTCACACAACAATGTACGCTGCTGTCTTTTCCAGGCTTTAAAGATCAATTTTACCCATGAAGAGTCCATCTCTTATAGATGTATCGCAAATCTTAATATGAAGTCCAGTCTGTGGCCATCTGGGCTGAGAGTTGCTTTCCTTTATTGGGTGTAATGTTGTGAACCAAGTGTAAATGTTGAGATTAATAGTAAATCTGTGTTGAGAGTAGGGTGGATCTAGGACAGTAAGACTTCCTGTGGAACCTTCTGGAGGCATTCTGGTCCTAATTCAACCAAACATCTGTGATGGGAGGTGACATGACATGCCTTTTTCCTCTTACCTTCCTCTTAACCTCCAAGACATTTAGGGGAACCTGATTAAATGGTATATGGCACATCAGATTGTGCATTGGTAAATATACCTCCTTATTTAGATGGAAGAGGGGTGAGAATTGAGCTGAGAGCTGGACATCTGCACCCAAACCTGACAGGACCCAGCTGGATCAAATAAGCTCAGGCTGAATATGTAGATCAATTACCCATCATTCAAAAAGGATTATGCATTCCAGTCTATATTTGGGTCTGGGCTCACATACAGGTGTACTCCTCAGGCTTCAGGCTTCAGAATGTTTTGCGAGTCCAGTTTTCAGACTCAGGTCAACCATGTGAAACCCAACTCATTCTCTCAAATAGCTAATACAGTCTTTATTGGAAATGGCATCTTATGCAAGTAAGCACTATGGACTAAGTCATCTCTGGCTCTGTCAAACATTCCTCTACACACACACACACACACACACACACACACACACACACAGTATACACAGTTCTTGTGAAGGGGGAAAACCCTGCAATCAATGCCTCCACAG
>OMKZ01028346.1:0-10533 GCA_900302535.1 Neoniphon sammara
CTCTCTCTCTCTCTCTCTCTTTCTCTCTCTCTCTCTCTCACACACACACACACACACACACACACACACTGGCTGGCTATCACCTTAGTGAACATATGTATATTTGACATTTGTGGACACAGCGACCCAATGATAAAAAAAATACTCACGAGCACAGATATTAACACATTTAACTCGAATTATACTCGTGCTCGTAAAAAACTTATTATCCGTACCGGAGTATTCAGCTCATCCCTAACACTGATGTTTCTCCAAAGGTACGTCGCCATAATAGTTGTGGATGGTGATAAGCCTCTGCCAATAAGTGTCACTATGCAAGTAAACCTCCTCTCTTGACTCCACCATATGCCTCATCCATACCAGCTGCTCCAAATGCTCAAGGAGAACGTTCACCTTGATGAAACTAATTCAGCACATAGGACTTATTCATGCCCATGAAGCTAATTTCACTATTACATGTGGACTTAATGACTGCAAGTCAACTTTTACGAAATTTGAGTCTTTAGAAGACCTGTATCGGAGACACATAGACAGAGTTTTATGTCAAGACAGTGACTGTGATGGAGACGATGAGGTGGCCTGTGAGGATTCTGATGAGCCTGGGACACAGTCCGTCAATGAAAATCCTCCCTCTATGGATGAACTGTTACTCAATTTCAGAGAAAATCTTTTCTCGTTCATTCTGAAATGTAGAGAGAAAAATCACCTTCCAGTCTCTGTTCAACAAGAAATTGTTGATGATGTCAATTTCTTACTTTGTTTTTTCAAGGAAAACTATGACACTTTCATAGCTTATCACTTGCAGAAAAGTGGTTTTGATATATCAAAAAGTCCAGCTAAAAAGAGTCATGCAGTCAAATGATTTTTTTGATGAGGCATCAAAGGCTATCCGATCTCCATATATGATAAAAGAACATTGTAAATCCAAGCTCAGTATGATAGAACCTGTCCATTATAAGTTAAGAGACTGTAGGACACACAGTGGGCTTCTATTAATATGTACCAATTGATAAGGTGCTTAAAAAATACTGTTGTCATGAGGACATTCTGGATCGAATTCTGTCTAAGTCTAATCCCGAGACAGACTGTGAATTTTTAGCAGACTACTGTGATGGACAAATTTTCAAACAACACAAATTTTTTTAAAGACCACCCAAATGCAGTGCGGCTGCATTTTTATGAGGATGAGTTCGAAGTAGTAAATACTTTACCCAAACACAAGCTGTGTGCATTTTATTACACAGTAGACAATTTGGAAAAAAATATAGATCTCAGCATAGACACATTCATTTAACATTATTGGTACGTTATTCATACACTGTAAACCCTAATAAGTTCACAGAACTCAAAAATTATTTTGTAACAGATTACACAAAAATATTTTAGTGATGTTTTTAAATGTTTTAAGCTTACATAAATTAAAACTACATTGGTAGTTGTCTTAAATTATTTCTGTTAACTTAAAAATATTGATATTCCACAACTTATAATTAGGGAGTAATTCACTCAAATTTTTCAATATTCTAACACTCAACATGCACTCAAAATTCATTCTAAACTGAAATACTGATGCCGGCACACTACACACTTATAATCAGAGAATAATGTTAGAAAAGATGAAAGCGACACCACAGTTACAATTTAACAACTTTTTTTATTCAACACAATGTGCTTTTTAAAAAGCACAAATCAAAGGAGCTCAGTCAAAACAAAGTGTCATAAATTAAAACAAAAGGAAAAGGAAATGACTCCAGCAAAACAAGATGTGTTTTAAAGTACAGTAAGTGTTAATAGTTCCATATCCTGATAGTGGTCATTGCTACAGAGGGTAAATTCAGTATTTTGGGTCTCCATCTCACATTATTCAGTAAACATTATGATAAAAACACACAAAGGATTCAGGATAAAATTCAGTAAGATTCTAAATATAATCCATTCTCAGCAGCAATGACAACTATTAGAATGTGGAGCCATTTAACACTGTTTAAAAACGTTTTGGCACTTACTGTACCTTGAAGGCTGCAACTCACTTTTTTAAAATAAAACATTCAAATAAAGTACTGGTTTCTACTGTCCCGTACTTCAGCTGGCAACATCAAGATAGTGCATCAAGCTAGGCATTAGGCAACAGAACATTAAACATGTATAGTGCATGAATTGAACAGTCATTTTCCACAACTTATTCAGTGCATCAACTTGGGCTGGGCAATCCATCAATGTTGTGATACTTATGTATTAACAATCAATGTATTAAATCTGAGGTAGAAGAGGCAAACAGTGTCACATCTTAAATCTGAGGTAGAAGAGGCAAACAGTGTCATCTTAAATCTGAGGTAGAAGAGGCAAAAGACAGGGAATAAAACAAAAAAGTTCCTCAATACTCAAGCTCAACAAATAGTCCATTGTGAGTGATTCACTCATTGAACAAATCATTCTTCAGCGTCAGCAGACGCCCTTTCAGTGGTTTGTTGTCCTCAAGACACATCACAACTTTTTGGATAAATGTGAATGTAAGCTCGAGATTCTTTGGGTACTGTAGGTCTAGTGCATACCCAAAGAGCAGGAGAAATGAGTCAGCCAGATTTGTGGGAACACTCACAAGTATTTCATCCTCCACGACAATACAGATGCTCTCAGGGCTGAAGAGGGCCGCATCAGTAGTGTCATCCGAGACGACTGTCAAGAGAGCCACCGGAGTGTCTGTGAGGTCTGGACCATCTGCTGACTACAAAACACAATACAAGAATGAGTTCAGCCCCTCAAGGATACAAATCATGCTAATGATGTCTATAAGTGATAGTACTGTCACTTAGCACTTTGCACTTAGACATTTAAACTATTTTCTTTACATATGCTAATATCTTACGTTAGTTTCACACCTACCTGTTAGCATACCTTTTGTTTAGTGGAATGCTTTATACTTACCTTTTCATTTATGTAATTTCTGCATGTCACTTTGCAGAATAACAACTCAAGTAAACTTCATAAACAGGTCCTGGTTCTCCTACAGTTATTTGAGTGATGTTATATGTTTAAGCTGACTGAATAGCTAGACAAAGGGATTAAAAGTGAGGCCAGTACACTTACATTACAGGTCCTGAAGAACTTGGAGGCATCTTCACGCAGGTACACAGGAAGTGCACGGAGGACGAGGGCCCGTCTCATATTTACATCACGTTGTTCCTAGATGGACAAAAAAATATCCATTACAATAGTAATTACACAAATGCAGAGCAAACACTTTTAAAAAAATCAAAGCGTTAAATAGCTCCATATTCTGATGGTGGTCATTGCTATAGATGGTAGATTCAGTATTTTTGGTCACCATTTCTTCAGTAAAACATTTTTCAAATTTATAACTTTCTATTGTAAATACTTTAATAACTCATAAAGGAAAAAACTTAAAATTGTAAATCAAATTTTATGAAAATAGTAGCTATGTGGACTTCTTCAAATTGAAGCTGATGAAGTATCTTTTTAAGGTACCTCTTTCTGATAGAATACATCTGTCAAGACGTCTATCTCTGATGAGATGACAATGTTGTGTTCATGGCATAATCACTTAACCTCAGGTTACAGTCCCAAGATATGACACTTTCTTTTTATTACATACGAGGCAATTCACACTATGGCTTCTTACAGTTGTCTGCTAATAATCTGTTTCTGAATCGTGCAAAGTTAAAAATTCACCTGAAGGTCATAAATCCTCATGAGCTTGGCTAGCTCCTCTGCTATCTTGCCAGTCTTGGTGGCCTTCTCTCTGAACAAGGTGATGAGTTTAGGTGTGTGTCTATCCAGCTCCTTGTAGAATTGATTGCGCAGGTTCACATTGTTGATTCGGTGGAACTCTGCAACCACCTGTACATGGACAGAATTACATAGAAATGTACAAAAAAAGAATTAGGAACAGGATTGTGAATGTATTTTAAGAGGTTTTCAGTTGGCAGGTAGAAAAACCAAGGGTAATTTTATTAGGGATGAGGTAGAACCAAAGTCAAAATAGAAAGTTAATTGTCATTCTTTAAAAACAGGCTGCATAATGTCCAAAGGAAATTAAAATAATAAAACCTGTATACTTTGTTTACTTTGAATGGCAAAAATATGGGGAATTTTTGAAAATTTTCATTTTTAAAACAGTCATTTAAATATTGGAAAAATCAAAACAGACATGTTCAAAGTGGGCATGCTAAAGAGTCATGATGATTAATTGCTCTCAACAGGGAGAACAGTAAAATAATAAAAGTGAATTTGATTCACATCATTACATTCTATATACATGACCATTTATGGACATGTATAGTTCTTTCCCATAACAGTGGTTACATATGTATAAATCAAGTGGTGTTATCAACCCGACAGGAAGGTAGGAGAGAGGAGACTTGTGGAGAAAAGCATATATATAGATGACTACATGCCATGCCATGCCATTAAAAGAACAGGATCTTGGGTGGGATGTTTTTTTTTTTTTACCTGTGACTCCATAAGTAGGGCTGGCCATCTGTCCACGACGTCTCTCACCCGTGGAGCTACAAGAGCTCCAACAATTTCTTGGCGACGAAGGGCATAGGTTGTGTTCATGAGCTTGCCTATGACTAATTGGTTTCTCTCTGTCTTTTCTACTTCATGCATGATTTCTTCTCTCATTGTTTCCAGAGTGGCTGGGGTTTGATCCTTTGGTAGGTTGATGATGTAGTTGACCTCAGCTTTTCGAGCTTTCTTTATGTTTTGATGGGGGTGATCATTGTCTGGGTTGTTTCGGCTCCGCCTCCCTGTGTTGATGGCTACTTCTGCAACCCCAGCTTTGGCCAGACTGTTACGGTAAGATGCCAACTTGTACCCTATGTGACGTTTCCATCCCAACTCCCGTCTTCACCAGCCGTCATTCTGAGACATGGATGAGCTGTAATCAAAGCTTGAGCAGCCACTGCCAATTCCTTTTCATGTGGGTATGGTTTAAAACTGTAGATCGTTTCTGCCATTTTTTTAAGGATTTCACTCTTCTGCGACCTCTTTAACTTCAGCAATTTTCCTGATTGTTCATAAATACGATTTCCTTCTTCTAGTATATGCTCCATTTCATAACCAAAACCAGGAACAACAAAGCAATCAGGCCAACTCTTCTGGCGCTGTAACGCAGGTACATGTGGGAGTATGTCTGTGTCAGAAGACGCAGTAGATGAGGTGTCACCTTCAGGTCTGATGACTCTCAATGTGCCCTTCTCTGGTAACTCCTGGATGTCCACAAGAAGACAAAGGTCACCATCAAAGTCCGGATCTTCATAATGCAGGCTAAAGTCCCCATCCAGTCTTGGCTTGAACCTCTCTTGCATTATTTCTTTCAGCTCCTCCACTGACTTTGGTCGCTCAAGTAGAGTAAGTTTAAGGGCAGTGTCTCGTGCAATATATACATGCAGCACATGCTTCTGGGCAGCAGCCATCTTTTGGACAAAGACAAAAACAAGTTAATTTTCATGGAGAGTGAAGGTGACACACACAACGTATACATGTCCACAGACCCACTGGTCCACACAAACACTGGGACACCATATGAACGATGGAACGTATGGAAGGCCAGCTGCTGGAGTGGGGCAGTTGATTCATGGACCCACTGGTCGGCACAGCTCCAAGAGAATGTTGCAGTCAGCCGTTTGCGTGCTTCAACAAATCTTCAGTGTAACAATATGAAACGTTTAGGTGTCAAGAGCAATCTTCCATCTATGTTGTAAGCACAGAGAGGTGTTTTGTCATTTAGCTCTGATGGGGTATGAACGGCCAAATTCTTTGGGAAAAGTTTGTAAGATCTCAGGTGTTCAACGTAGTGTGATGTGTGCTCTTGGCAAAGAAAGACAACACTACTGTTAACCAGGAGAAGCTGTTCAATTCTACAGTAATTAGGCAGTCCTCCCTCTTGTCCCACAGACAAAAACATCCCTACATTATAATCAGTTCCATCAATGCAGACCTTTGACGTGCTGTAAATAACATTGCTTGCTGTTATTTGTTCAATGTATGTCTTGGCAACATTTGGAAGCATTGATACCAGCACAGAAGAGACATTTGATGTCTGCTGGTGAGGTTTGAAGAATCCTGGGGCACTGAGATGGTATGCTACCA
Source organism: Neoniphon sammara (assembly GCA_900302535.1). Taxonomy (NCBI): domain Eukaryota; kingdom Metazoa; phylum Chordata; class Actinopteri; order Holocentriformes; family Holocentridae; genus Neoniphon; species Neoniphon sammara. The sequence continues at coordinate 6,115 of OMKZ01028346.1, forward strand.
TGTATTGATGCTTGTCTGCAAGTGTTTTTAACACATTCTTGAAGTTTTGTGTGTCGTGTACAACTCTCTTGAAAAAACGATGTTTACCCTCAAACCTCATTGTCCACAAATGTACAAGGGGCCCAAAACAGCGTACAAGGTCAGGGTAATGTTCAATGTAGTGATGCTTAGGACGGAGTTTGAAATCTGGAAAGGCTTCTTTCAGCATCTCTCTATGATCCTGTATCTTGGACTGTAAATACTGGATGGACTCCTCTGTGAATTCTGAGCAGAGAGATAACTCTACTACCTCTTTTAGGTCCATTAGCACAGTCCATGCTCCATCCTCTTCAGGAACTGCATTCCCAATCATCAAAGGGAGCAGTCTAAGCAATGTGTCATTTTCATGGCCATTACCACCGATGCTTTTCTTTACAGCGAAGGTCTGTGGTATTTTATGAGGTTTGTCAAGCTTGTCTGTGTGCTGGTATGGAAATGACACAATTCTCTCGTTTAAATATTCAAGGGTAAAATATTTGCGACGGATCATCTCTCCGATACACAGGGCGAGCTCTATGGGCACAATCCCCTCAAAAAGATCGTGGAGGACATCAGGTGGAAAGCCAGTGACAGTATGAAAATGCTCCAGATGCTGGCTCAGGACACAATCTGCCTGAACACCATTCTGACTCTGACTATCCCCATGCATTACAGCATGCACATCACTATTATGGCTGTCTTTTGTCCTAAGACTGAACTCGCCACTTGCAACTTCATGAGTCTGAAGTTTAGCTTGAGTTGCTGTGCAGAATCTGCAAAAATATTCTGCTCTAAAAGACTTTGAAAAGCCTGCCAATTCATGAGCTGCAAGATTGTCAGACACCACACACATGACTGTTCCTTGAACTACCTTACCAATAGACTCAATGAATACCCCATCTTGTTCAAGGGTACGGAGGTCTCTCAACAAAGGACCAAGTGCTTTCTCATAGCCAAATGTCTGTATGTCAGCTACTTTACATAAAGCTGCAAGCTGAATCACATGCAAGGCGGATCTGTATTTACTGGGTAGATCAGCAAGCATCCAGTATACTGAACAGATTTTGTGTATTTTTCGTGATGTGCCAAGTGGATTGGCTATTTCCAAATCATCAATGTATAAAATGAGTGTTATCTTTAACTCATCTGAAGACAAGAATGTGTTCTCTTTGAATTACAAACCATCTTGGTGGCTTACATAATGACTATTTTGTGCCACTTTTGTTTCTTTAATTTTGTCCAGAATATCTGTATGATTGAAGATTTTTTGTATCATCTCAAGAATGGGGACATGCACTGCTGTGTGTCCCGGCTCTAGCAGATACTGTACAGGCTTTACCACAGGGTAATTATTTTCGATGAAGGTTTTCCTTCTCTTGGTTGAGGATAACTGCTTCCCCTTAGCTGTGGCACTGACAATAACATTACTGTCCATAACAGTACTGACAACCTCATTTAGAAGTGTTTCACTGACAGTGATGTCATGACTCTGTAGGACCTCTCTAATGTCATGTTTGAGTATCGGTTGGGACAAGGAAAATATCTTAGTTAAATGTTCCACTATTTCCTGAGATGCCATGTCAGATACATGAAGAATAGATTGCATCTTTAGGAATAAAGATGCCAAGTTATGGTTCAACTGGACTCTTAAAGTGTCTGTGTCACACTGACTGTTTACCTCATCAAGATCAAATGTGTCCGCAGACCCTGCACTGGGACATTCAGCAGGTTCCCCAAGACTTTCTGCTGCAACTACAACTGGGTCACTATCATTGTCTACCAGTACAACACATTTACCAAAGTCTGAATCACCACCATGTTTTCTACTTTTGTGTGCATTAAACACTGAGTAGCTATTTGTTCTGTAATTACAGTTCTTGAATGGGCATGCTACCATCTCATGACTTCGTAAATGACTTCTCAAATGACCAAATAGAATTTCCTCAGAAAAGGGCTGCTTGAAGTTACACAAAGGACATGTAAAAAAAACCACATGCTCCTTGAGTTGCATCTACTCTACATGAATCATTATGAGACCTTGACAGATGAGCTTTCATTGCTTTGAATGATGGAAAAGTACAAATGCAACTGTCATAGAGACATGGCAGGGGCGACACTCTTGAATATTGACTATGCAGTACAGTATAGTGCCAAAATAATTGTCCCCGGGTATTTGAAGTTGCAGAACACAACTTGCATTTCCACTCCATTGGGCCAACTCCACCCTGCAATTTAAATATTTACAATTAAAGTCTAAACCATTTCAGCCCTGTTTTGCACTTTTGGCTATTCAAAAATTGAATTTGTACAAGTTGAAATGTGTGTAAAATTTTGAATGAGGGGGGAAATGATTATGCCAACCAGTTTACAACACATCAGTAATTTAATTAAGTCTGTTCTTCTGCTGCAAAAAATCTAAACATTGGGAAATTATTGAGGTCGAAAAATTCGTTTTTTTTTTTTTTTTTTTAGTCAAATTAGTACACAATTTCCATAGCTCACCTATTGGCACCTGTCTGATGGTGAATCGCTGACTCTCTGAGGCACTCCTTGTAGTCCGATATCTGTACACAACAGGAGCACAAAAATGATTTATTAATGTTCAAAAACATTTTCAAAATAATACATGATAAAAAAAGTTAATATACAGATAAAAAGATGCGTTTGGTGCACGAGATAAAGTTGGGCTGGTTGGGTAAGTTAATGCCAGGACGTGTGTAAGGTTGTTCTGGAGGCTTATGAACAAACTGAGAGGAATCCAGTGATACAATCCAATTTTCAGCCAAAAAGACAAACAAAAGAAAACTCAAAATGGCAGAAAACTAATACTCGACTATAAAGAAAAGAAAACTGCGATCATGGGCTATATCCGTCAACATGGAATCCTACAAATCACAGCTCTCCTCTATTCCAGTCAGGCCTCTCTCCAGAAGGAGGTCTATGTCCAGCTATTTATAGGCTGTAGCTCCACCTATTGAGACAAACCAAAATAGATTAATCAATTAACACACAAATAACAATCTAACAACAATTTAACTCGGGTTATAATATACCATACTTACATTACTAACTCTGAAAAGTCAACATGGCTTTAAATACCTCTATCACATTTCTATGGCCACTAAAAATAAGTTACTTCCCAACTATTGGAAAACACCCCCGGAACTCAACTACGCTTGGTATGTTCCCCTGGAAACCCCCATAGAAATTTACTTAGATTCTCCCAGCTGCGGTTTGGTAGTTCCGGTCTACAAGAGAAAGCGGACAGGTGACAAACAATACTTGTTTGACAGTACCAAATATTTAGATAAATGCTTGTAGAAAAAATAAATGGTTTATCTGTCTTATCTGTTAATTATGTACAAATGGATATGCTCATGTTGTTAGCTATTGTTGGCTGACTTGCTAATTCTAGAGGCGCACTATTAAGTCGGTAACGTTAGGCCTCCCGACCTAACACTAGCCTGGATGAATTAACAATTCATAAGTACTCTAGAGCAGGGGTTCTCAACCTTTTTGACCTCGAGGCCCAATTTTCTCATTACAGAGTGGCCCGGGGCCCATTTAAATATTAACACTTTAAGTGTTAAGTTTAGTTAAGTTAAGATTTAAGTTTTTCGCGGCCCAGTAGTTGGCCCTATGGTTGAGAATCACTGCACGGTCTAGCTTTGTGACAACGCGGACGACTGTTTGCATAAGCTAGTCTTCGTTAGTGTACATCTTGTTGCTGCTTTAACTAGTGCTGTGATATCAACTAATTACAAGCATTAGTCCTAACACTACAACTGGGCAATGTCACGCCATGTAGTGCTAAATGCTGCCATCTAGTTAGTATGTTAGCTAACATTAACCAGGTTAGCTAGCTTGCTCAGGAGGCAATGGCAGCGCTCTTAATGAATGAAGTGACGGAGCAGACGGACTAATTAGCCAATTTGGCCAGCAAATAGCCAGCAAATCTGCCCATTCTCACGGATCTTGTTATATACACTGGGAAATTAAATCTTAATGCAAGATTAAGCCATGATATCGGTTGTCCTGCAGCTCTTAATTTTTGTCTGCAGCTGTTGTTGGTCTGGTTCAGGTGCTGTGGCTTTTGTAATAGCTTGTAGTCTCTCACTAAACACTGGCAGGTAATGCAGCATGTCGATTTACTCAGCCTTCATATCAGCAGGGCCTCTGGTCTCCTGCCCTGAGTGCTAAATTATGCCCAGCTCAATGTGTTAGCCACTAGTAAAAAAAGTTTTACATAGATCCTTGTAGTCTTATCAGTGTGTGTTGTAGCCATTTTCAGGCACTGGGCTGTGGATTATGGTCTGATCCAACATCTATAGGTCATCCACATGTAAATCTCTCCATTCCATAGTGCATGGCTAATAATTGCCCCCTACTGGTACAACAGGC
>OMKZ01028351.1:0-18863 GCA_900302535.1 Neoniphon sammara
TGTGTGTGTGTGTGTGTGTGTGTGTGTGTGTGTGTGTGTGTGTGTGTGTGTGTGTGAGAGAGAGAGAATGAGTGAATTAGAAACACATAACACATAAATATAGCTTTTGAATGTTTGTTTATTGGATGTTAGTTCATGTCTTTTGATGATGAGATTAAATTGTGTTTCTGTCTACGTCAGTGAGGTCCACCTGTGTGTGTATGAGAGAGAGAGAGAAAGAAGGGGGATGATGGTGTAAAGTGCCAGGAGCTGCAGTATGTCAGAGGCTTTCACTAGTGAAAGCCAGGCTTTGAGGAACAGCTCGCTGTCCTGACCCAGATCCCAAAAGGCCTTAGCATGCCACATGTGTGTCCTTTTGTCCTCCTCTCTCCAGGCACTGCTTTCATAGCGTCCAGGCCTCTCCTCTGGATGGGGAGAAAGGAGGAGTGCACAGGGGCTTTTTTGATGAGTCACTCAACCGCACAATAACAGGAGGAGGGTAGGAGGAAAAAAACACAATGCCCTGCAACCCTTCCCCCTTTTCATCGTCCCCTGAAAACACTCCAATATTACATCACGCACACACAGGGCTGACAGTTTAGAGTATAGCTAGTAGTCCTAATGGTGGCCAACCATTACACGCAACACTATGTCTTAACATAAAAAAAGGACATGGTTGTGAGCAAGCTCAGACTGTCGGGCAAGGGCAAGGGCCTCCTTGTCTGTTAGACAAGGAGGAGGTTGGGTTTGCCATGATAAAATGGGAGCTTTGTGGAGGAAACCTGAGTAGGATGGGGGTTTGGGGCTGTACATTCACATGCCTGTATCATCTTTCCCTTCTCCCCAGTCTCAATGCGCCCCTTGTCCTCTGAGCGGCCCCACCATGGCGGACCCCTTGCCCCCACTCGTCTAATGGTAAGACCAGGAACTGGGCCCAGTCTTGCCTAAATGACCACCTCTCCTCCCGCTCCCCCTGTCAGTCCGAGAAACAGTCCAGGCAAAGACAGGGAAGGTTCTTGCCTTTACATCTGTCTAATCCAGTCCAGTGCAGTGTAGTCCAGCCTATCTATCTTTCCCATCCACCACATCTCCCTCCAACCTTTTTTTCCTCCATATATTCAAGTGGGCAGTATTTGATACAGCCCTACCAACTATCTCCATTCTCTGTACTGCATTTTGCTTTTCACTGATGTGTGTGCATGTGTAATTGCAGCAGCAGTCTGTGTCTCTGGCTTGGGTGTACTCAAAATTCGCTAGAAGACTCCATCATGATACACATTTCTGTCCTCCACTTTTCTCCCCCCTTTCTCTGTCTCTCTTGCTCCTCCCTGAAGTAAGTTTTCCGTAAGAGAGCTGGCGATTGCACTGGGCCATCAACAGGAAATTCCAGCCTGAGAGTGTGGGGGTGGGGATGGCTGAGAGAGGAGATCAGGAGTTTGTTTGGCAGCTTCAGGAGAGCACCCAGAGGTCTTTGACTGCGTGTCTTTAGTTTGAGTTGCTTGTGACTTCCTTCTGGCCAGTCACATGGAGCGTGGCATGGCCAGAGAAACTGGCAACAGTATCTGCTCAGTACTATTTTTGTACATCAACTCTGCTTTCTAGTTTGCTCTCTCAAATTTCTTTCCCCATCCATCATGCTTAATTTTTTTTTTTTTTTTTACCTTTGTCTTCGTTTTCCAGGGAGTATCATGGTGCTGTTTATGCTCAGTGCTTTTTGCTGAACTTCACTGATGCACCACTTTAGGCCCTCTTAGGTCTGTTATTCATTGCCTGTGTTACATTTAGCAATTACCTAAGTCGCATAACCTAACCTGCTCATAGGATCCCATTCACAAACAATCAGTTTTTCCGCTCACATACATCTTTGTCAGTCAACTCCCATCGTCCCATTAAATTTGGTGTCAACCCTCTGCAGGGAAATAAGTCTCTTGTTCTTGTTAGGCAGTAAATGTATATAATAAGATAAATGGCAGCTAGTTTCCTGGATAAGTAGCATTTGAATCAGTACATGACGCAGAGGTAGAACAATTTTCATGTGCAGCAATAGTTACATTCCATATGTAGGCTATTTACATTAGGCGTACAACAGAGCTTGGCACCAAACCAACAGTTGATGCTGACTTACGATGTCATTGTTAAAAGACCCTAAAATAACCTTGCCCTAAATCACCATCAAAGTCATGCAATAGAAAGTGGCTTTTTTCTTTCTGTTTCTGTAACGTAGCTTGCTTTTCTCCGTTTCCTCTCTCCATTTTTCTCAGATGAGAGCAGCCTGTGATGCCTCTGCGGTAGGGCTGCTCTGGGTTATGGGTAAAAGCTTTAATTGGCTAAATTGCATACATATGGTGATAGCTGTTGTCTTGAGGTGTGTGTGTGTGTGTGTGTGTGTGTGTGTGTGTGTGTGTGTGTGTTTGTGCACGTGTGTGCTGGCTTAGATGCTAAGTAGTGATACCCCGTGAACAACGGAAGAGCAATCCCCTCAGGGTCGTGCTTCTTTCAATTACTGCAGTTTCCATTCCGGGCAGAGGTGGAGCACTAATATGCACACACATACACACAAATATATAACCACATATACACAATAAGAGAAGCAGATGCTAATTAAAAAACGCATGCAAACTGGCTTTGTTATTGTACTAGGTCTTAGTGTTTTCCCCCGACATAGACTGTTGATAGAGGAACTGGTTTGCAGTCTGATGGGGTGACCAACCAGTTATTTTATTGTCTAGGTCAAGGGTTAAAAGCTTGGCCAGCGTAGACATTACTGCATTCCTGTTGGTTAACAGATAGTAAAGATAGTTTAAATGGCTCGTGCCTCTTTTTTAATGAATACACTTTAGGAAACAAATATGATTTATCTTGATTTGCATCTGTCCTGGGAGGCCATCCAAAAGCATGTCTTTCAGTGTTTTGGCTGCAACATCATTGAAGGCAGAGGTTTGTTAGCATTAGTGTTACTTATGCCAAATGTATCTGAACTTTACTGTTGTTTGTCACTAAGCACACTTTGCATAGATGGAATACTTGTCAGCTTTTACTCAGATGAGAGGAGAAATGAATTCACAGCACTCAGCCAAGAGACTGCAGAATGTTAAAATTACATGGATGTATTATCTATGGAGGCTCTCCTTGCCTATTCCTCTGTGCTCAAATGAAAGAATGTGGTTGCATGCATTTGTTTGGGGAAATAAGAGTTTTGACACAGTGATGTACTGTAGGGAAATGCATAAGAATGTTGGGCGTCAAAGTCAAATCAAAGCCTTTTCACAAGCTGAACAGTGAAGTCAGAGAAAGAGAAGGAAATGGTTACAGAGGTGGGGTTTTTTTTCTTCCTCCCTCCAAGAGACCAGATTAGGGCTGGGCGATAAGGACAAAATCAAATACCACGATACGTTTGACTGAATACCTCTATCGATATTGTGACGATATTTTCGGGATGCCAGTTGGTGCTTTCAGAAAATATTTACATACAAGATAAGCAATTAGTAATGTGGATATGATGACCAGAGGGATAGAGGCAAATAATAAAGAGCTACAGCTGTCTAATAAGATGAGAAAATTGCATCCATTTACTTTAATACAGCCTTTAAAACCAGGAAAGGTCAACACCTATGTCATATCACAATATTACGATATCCAAAATCCCAGACGATATCCAGTCTCATATCGCGATACTGATGTAATATCGATATATTGCCCAGCCCTAGACCAGATTTAAAAAAAAAAAAAAAATTAGACCTAAATATCCAAAGAGAGACATTTAGTGTTGTAGAGGGAAATATTTCCATATCCTTGTTAGCGTCTATGAGGGCCACAGCTGAGAGAAGGTTGGTTTCATCATCATCATTAGCTCCCCCTGTTTACTCCCAGCCTCTTGCCAAATCTTCTGGCTACCATGTTTCAACTCTAGCTAATCCTCTTCGTAGTGTAACTATCTAAATTAACATTAGAAGGCCCATAGCTGTCTAAGCTAATATTAACTGACAATACACTGCCTTGTGTCACTAGCCATATGAACTAGCATTAGCTATCCCATGCACTTGCTTACTTTTGTTTACTGTCAAATCTATCTAATGTTCGCTAAACTAATGTGAATGTAAACTGCTCAGTGCACTGGATTCCGATTTTTTTTTGGGAGCCAATTTTGGTTACCGGTTTTCTTTTAATACTATGACCGATTTGACTGCTGATTGAAATTCTGCATTTTTCTGAGACAGAGAACAGCAGCACAGGATGCAAAAGTGCACACTTTACATAAATGGTCAAATTTGAATTTAGGACATTTAACAGATTGTATGTGCTTTATGTAGCTGATCCATCCATGTGTAAATAAGTAGTTACATGATGGTATGTCTTTGATTGATATTCTACTCAACTATTGCCAGTGGAATTGCATGAAAAGGTTTTGACTGCAACAGCGTAAGCTTTCCTTCAGTCCAGTATATGAAACTGGTTCCATGATCATAACTAGAAGAGTGCACTGAGTAGGGTGCAGATCTGCACTAGGCATTGTGGGGACTATATAAAGTAGATAGTTGTTATTGCTTTGTGCCACAGCTTGTTGTAGAGAGGGTGAGAGGGGCTTTTCATGATGGCTTTGATCTTCTCCCTTGTCCTAAGACCCGAGAAGATTAGGCAAATGAGTCTGCTGACGTATGAAACAGCGATGGCTGTTTTACACTTCATTTTATACAGTCGTGAAGAATCAGGCTATTGAACCTGTTTTAACCCCCGCTTGTTGCCATATTACAACAATCTTTGACACAACAGTGTTGTTCTCCCGTGTGTCTGCTCCGCGTTTTGTAGACTTTCTTTGTAGGCAGTGTGTTTTATAAACTCGCCCAGAAAACACAACACACGTCCTTGATTTTTTCACCCACGATCAGAGTGAACATGGCCACAATAGGATTAAAAAAATAGCCTTTTAGGCTGAAAGGCCCAGTAGTAATGGGAATAGTGAGAGAGGAAGAGAGCAGCAATGGTCGAGTGAGCTAGACAATGATAGGAGTGAGGGAGCGGCGTGGCAACCCAGAGAGCAGCAATGGTCGAGCGAGTTAGATAGTGAATGGAGTGAGTGCAAGTAGCAAGAACAAATGTTTCTCAAAGTTTTTGAATCACTGCAACCACAAGAGGTTCTTCCTCAAACAGTTATAACTGTGCAGTCTGATAGGCCCAGTAGTTTGTGAGAAAGACACACAGACACACCCGACCAAATGCATGATCCCCAGACAGAGATAATTAGATTCAATAAAATTTTCACTTCTCATTTTTCCCCATATGGGATATATTAACATTGCACACATTATATACTGCAACAGTGTCACAAATGGATGACATGCCTTTTAATGACTGATGGAAATTGTCTCATACATTTTACAACATGCATTTTACCATTTTCCTATCTTTTTGTTGGGCAGTTGAATTTAGAACATATATTAACCAATCAGTGATCTATGGCTGATTGATAGGTGCTCCCCCTACTGCCTAGGGCTGCAAGTCATCAGATTGTGAGTGATTCTCCTCCTCTAATGTATCAGAGCACCAGCCGTCATCGCCATCTCGGAATTTCATTAGAACCGTTGCTAACAAAGGAAGAAAATGAGAAAGATACTTGTTGTTTCAAAGTAGGGTCACATAGTTGCTAACTCTAGATACTAAGGGGCATGGGTAGCTCTGTTTTTACTTGTCTGGCTTAGCCAGGTGGTGGTCATATGCTGTTTATTTCTGGTAATTTCATTTGAAAAAAGTTAAATACAAAGCTGTGGAAGTGTCTGTTTTATTGCCTAGAGTTTCAACCAGTGTAGTTACATAAATATTTTATTAATTCAAGGGCAAGTATAACACTTAAGTATTTCTACACTTTATTTGGCACACTCACCTTATTTTGCTAAAACTAGAAGATAAACTTAGAATAGCATACACTTACTGACATGTGATGTGCAGATGGTAAAAAGGTTGCTGGTCTTTCCACTCCTGGCAATGACAGTCATGCTGCAAAGCTTGCAGATTATAGTTTTGTGTTTTTATAGCCAAACCCTGTCCACATGATCGATGGTTTACCCTTATTTTTTTTAGACAGTTTCATCTTTATTTGCTTTTGTTTGATGATGGCGTGTGCATGTTTCTTTTGTTCGCTTTTGGTAATTTTGTGCACTAAAAATCAAAATTTCTCCACAAGTAGCTCATGCCCACGGAACTCTTGGTTATGTTTAAACAAATAATAAGAACCAACCAAAGCAACCTCTCGCACATATGCAGTTGTGTTCACAACTTTATTTTATCATCACACTAAAGACTTTTTAATAGCAGAATGTGACAGCATTGTCACATCACATTGTGCAGCCCTGCCCTATTCCATATACTGTTCAGTTATGGTTGCCTGTCTGTGTTACACACTATTGTTGCAGTTGGCTTTTTAAGTTTGTACTGATAAATCTTGGTTTTATCTAGTATTAGGAACTAGTACATTGTACATTACCTGTTCAGTTTAAAATCGCCTCCTTAGTTAATCATCTTGTATGAGAACGTTCATCCACACTGTGTTGAAGATTAGAGGGTTTTTTTCTTTATTTTACTGCATTGTCTCAGCAGAAGTGCTCCATGCTAGTTAAAGTAGATAGAGGTCTTGGGTGCAAGGCACAAGTTGCCTGTGTGCGTGGATGCTCTCTGTGCTCATTGATGACCATTTGAGGTGCCCTGGACAGCACTTGAGCAAACCACTAATTAGAGCTGTCATACCCAATCTGATGAGCCTATTGATTGTTTCATTATGAGTGAGTGTGGCTGGCCGCAGACCCTATGTGGCCAGTTGTGCTTGTCTGTTTGTTTACCTGTCAAGTTGATTTGTTCATTGTCATTACTCACTTCACTGAGGCCCTGGGTAGGGGTTTGGTTTTGGTTAGATAAAGTTAGTACTAAAGACAGTTTGATGGCTGATGTATGTGCATGCTCAGGAATACATATATGTTTTCATCTGAATATATTAGATTCTAGGCAGATTTGTGAGCTCCAGCTTCAGACATTGACATCACATTGTACAAGGTATATTCAAAAGTGCTTTGAGTTGTTAGTCTTCCTGCTGAGTCAGAAGCTCCATGAGCACTTGTAGTCTTGCAAGAAGTCTGTCTGATCAACTTAACATAGGCATGGTCTCACTGAGAATGATTTGAGTGTAATGCTCACCTGAGCTGAGTATTATGACTTTTAACTGATATCCACATATGTGTTCATGCACACACACACACACACCATGAGAGAACAGATGCTTTTATTAGAAAAATATGCACAGCCCCTTACTGCTCCTTTGGTCTGGCATCAGTTCCCTGCCCCCTCTTTAAGCAGGCACCGCCCCAACCCTCAGCTGGCTGTGCTCTGCAGTAGCAGGCCTTTCATCCCTCCATCCGGCCCTGCCCAGTGATTTATAATTCATCTGGGATCCTGCCTCCCTCCGCCCTGCTGCACCACGACAGCATTAAGATTCTGTTTGGTCCCCCGCTACGCTATGCACCCACGTGTGTGTGTGTGTGTGTGTGTGTGTGTGTGTGAGATTCCTGATTCTGCTGTCCCAGCCAGTGAGGCTCCATTTGGAATAGCTGATATTGTTGCTGTGAGTGTGTGTTCTGGCTTGGCCTGTGTTCTTCTGTCATTGTAGGGATCGGGTTGCTCGCCTGGCTGCCTGGCTGTCCACTGCTGGTCTCCGTTGTTGGTTCTCCATCTCCTCTCTTTCTGTACGTGCCAAGTCAACTGCCTGCTGCACCTTTGGGTCCCTGTGTAATGACAGAATGTGAAGAAGAACTGTTGTCTGGTGTTAGGAGCTCATCACCAGTTGTGTCTGCATCTTTATAGGATGTGTCACCTAGTCCCACTAAGATGAGCAGTAACTGAATTTCAAACAGACACACTTTAGTTTAATATATCACCGTGTTTTTTGTTGCACTTAGACTCAGTCCAAGTAAAAACATTCTTTCCTGATCATCCTTATTCTTCCTGCTTAATCAATGGACACATCTTTCTTAATAGTCATGCAGCTGTGAACAGCAAATTTGTCCAGTTATGCCAAAACTGAAAACAAGTAAGATGCAATGTGACATTTTGTATGAGGTGTGTAGCTCTAGTGATTGTCTGTCTCACGCATCAGCAGGCCAGCAAGTCGGCAGAGAGGAGAATGGCGAAGGAAACAAAGCAGTGGTCAGGAACATAAAGAGGGATAGCAGGTTAGCAGTAGAGCAGGCTCAAGTGGCTGTGTGAGAAAGACTGGATGCCATTGTTGGACCAAACAAAGATGTCCTCGTGCAAAGGGTTATAGCTAGAGCCCTGAGCCTGTTCAGTATCATTTGCAGGCAGCTGATCTATTTAAACCATAATGCATGAGAACAAACAAGGCCTGGTGCAAGAAGGATAGAATATTAGAGATGGAACAATTGTAGTCCTGTGCCTCGTAATGTAGAGCCTAGAAATCTGTCCAGTCCAGGTATGTCATGGCCAAAACCGTCAGGAAGCATTCAGGAAGCAAACATTTGTCAAAAACATTTGTTTAATTTATCATTTTAGTCTGAAAGTCCTGGCGTTCATATAAAGATAAAGTTAATAGCCACCACTTGGATGAGAATTTTTGTCTGTATTTTTTCAAAACAGCTAATAAGAATTTTTTTTCTGTTTAGGTTTACCAAATGTAGCTTTGATTTATGGTCTGACTGCAATAATAAATTTAAAGTCAAATGTTTTGGCGCTTTAGTGAGGTTGAGGTGTGCCCTAGAGTGCAGGGGTTGTGAGTAATTACTTGATTTTGTGTGTGTGTGTGTGTGTGTGTGTGTCTGTCTGTCTGTCTGTCTGTCTGTCTGTCTGTGTGTGTGAGTGAGAGAGAGAGAGAGAGAGTGAGTGAGTGAGTGATTGAATATATTTATATGTACTTAAACATATCTTGGAGGGCTGGATGGGGGTTGCAGATTTCTGGGCGCTCTAAATGACATAGCTTTCAAAAATCAGTTATGTACCCTGCGTATTTTTTTTATCACTATTCCACTATTAACAGTACTGAAGCACAAACCCTTTTTGTTTCCCTTCAAAATTTCATCGCAATATTGAAATTGACATTTGTTTTTATGTCAGTATGGCCCACCTCAAGCCCACAGCCTGAAAATACTGACCCTGTGACTGTCTCTCACACGTTGCATTTCATGTTCGTGTTGCTCATGTTGTCAACAGCAGCTCCATCTTGGCACACAGAGCCGGCTGCAAAAGTGGGGCGCTAGTTGGATGATGGCGGTTCTCACATCTATATATATATATATGTGTGTGTGTATGTGTAAATGCGTGTGTGAGACATTGTTTTGGTGTTCATCTCTAGAAAGGTCACATCCACCCTCTCTGCTTCTCCTCCCTTGCCTTTCTCTCACTCTGTTCATTATCCAGCGAGGCTTTCTCCCTCCGCTCTGCGTTTATTTTTACCTCCTCACATAATCCTTAATTAATGCAGCTCCAGTCACCATGCCTCACATCTCCCACTACTATACATGTACATGTACACATATGTATTCACTCATTCATCTTCTCCCAAGCATGCGAACAGCACACACACACACAAACACACACACACACACACACACACACAAAATATTCAGATTATGAGAGGGGTTGTATCTTTCACAATTAACAAAAACTGCACACAAATATATTCACAGTTGATGACTGGGAACAAAAAAAAAAACTCTTTGTGGCAGTGGAGTGGGAGTACCATTGTAAATGCTGAGGTCCTGCTGAGAAACATAGGCGTTGGATCCCCATATCACCATCTTGTTAATTTGGTCAGGGTTCTTCGCTGCTGCAATCAGAGCGGTGATTCCTCCATCACTCCATCCCAGCAGAGAGAACCTGTCAAAGCCCAGTGCCTGGATGAAGGAAATAACAAACATACCACACAACTTGTTTTGTGTATTCAGAATTATAGTTAAGTTACATTTGATTTTTTTATTTTTTCCTCCCTCTCTCAGGAGGTCAGAGCAAGTATAGGGTCAGAAACAGAATGGAGCCCCTGGACACACTAGTCCAGGGGCTCTAGTCCACTACCATTGTCTCAAATGCAACACATACAATGAATGAGGAACAAACAGAAGTGGCCACCAATCTTCTCATTCTACAATGGTAAGTTGATCAATGAATATTTTTGCCAAAAGATCTCTATAATTCCTTTTCTTTCTATTAACAGATGCACTGAGCGCATCTGTTAATATATAGTGTCACTGTAATCTCCGTCTCAAAAATCTCGATCTTAACAAGTCATGTAGTCTCATATTAAAACTTAAAATCTTGTTTTTCTCAAAAAAGAGTGAAAAAAAAATCTGCCAGAGGGATGAGATAATCGCACTTCTTTCCAATGGTAATCAGTTTGTTTCAAGAATTTTCTTAATCAAGTGTCATTTTCTTGATATGAGTGGGCTGATTTTGTGATTGTTACCAGAAAGTCTTGAAATAACTGAAACTGCATTGGAAACAAGTGGGACTATCTCATCTCATCAGATTTGTTTTACTTGTTTCAAGAAAAACATTTTAAAGCTGAAAATGAGATAATATGACTTGTTGACATGGAGATTTTTTTTTTTCAGGGAGGGAAGATTATATCGCAAGAGTTTAATCATCACCCTTAGGTACTTAACAAACTGAAAAGACCTTCATCAGATCCACTGCATCCTTTGCGTCCCTCTCAAAGAAGTCTGGGGGGAAGTCTCTCTCTGGAGGACGAGAGCGTCCATAACCACGGGGATCCCAGCCCACTACAGTGAACCGTTCCTTATTCAGAGACTTCAGCTGAGGTCCAAAATCAGTCTGAGTGCTTCCTGTGGTGGGACAGCCCAAAAACAGCACCAGTAAGTTGGCCTCCTCTCACTTAGTTGTCAGGGACTGCCAGTAACCCCCTTTTCTACCCTGTGGTGTATTTACCCAAAGCTCCAGGAAGCAGCAGGACAGCCTGCTTCCCTCTGCCAGTCTGTTCATAATGGAGGTCCACTCCATTGACATGTTGCCTGCCTGAGGTCACTGAAGAGCTACAGGGAAACAGACAAGTAGACTGTGACAGAAATGGCCAAATGTACAGAATAGAATACAGCAGAATGGAACAGAATAGCTCTCCCTACAGTGAAAAACATGAGCTTTTATTTGACAGTCACAAGACCACAAAAACAAAACAATCCCTTATGACAAACAACTACAGCAAACCTATAATACATTTCAAAGAGACACTGTACAAATTTGACAGCATTTAATATCCCATAGAAATATTCAAATGCAGAAAATAAAATGACCATGAATGACTTTAAATATAACTATCAAGAAATTTTAAATGCTATAACGTGGGAGCAAGCACTTACAAATATTGAGCGGTTACTGGTCTATATGTCAAATAACCACAGAAAAATTTGCAGTTGTAGACTATTCCATGGAAGAGAAAAAAAATACCATTAGGGTCACTGTAAACTCACTGAATACCACAAACATACTGTAAGTCACGATGGGGGAATTACAGAACTATTCATGCACACTGCATGTACAGTATTTAGTTCACTGCCCAGGTCTTGACTACTACGCCATCCAGTGGACTTAAACCAAACAGCTGTGCTACAGACAACACACATAACAGCTACCCAACACTCCTCCATGGTCAAAGTCCAGTTCAGGCAAAATATGTGTGCGTCTAAATATACTCATTTTACAGCTGTCGCATTACAAAACAGTTACCAGTACGGATGGATCCCCCTCATGACTTCTTTTATTTGGGCTGTGAACTTGCAAACACGTCTTCCTAGTAGTAACAACGCCATTTGTCAGAGGTGCAGACACGAGCAGTCCTCCTCGTACGCGACTCTCCTGCAGTTTAAATGCGAGATTGCAAATAATTTACTTACACGTCAAATACATGCCCTACATTACAACTAATGCAGCCAGCACCAGGATCCGGTTCGCACTTTTCGCGGAGCGGATTGAGAATACAATTTAGAGCGAAAGTACGAAAACAAACCTACAGATAACATTCACCTAAAAGTAACGCCTACCTTCATCAGAAGAATACTTCCGTGTTTTAAAATAATAATAATAAAAAACCGCTATAAAGTATTGCCCTTGAGACTCTTAAATCCTATGGCGTCATTATAATATTCCTATAATATTGGGACTATATACTTTAATTATTATACAGTTTTGATGCGCCATAAAAGCTACTTGCTATAAACTTGCATCAAACCTAGAAGTTATTCCCGAGGTAATACCACTCCCCAATCACTCACACACACACACACACACACACACTGAAATGCTCTGATGCAGGAGCTATGTGTATCATCCATTCAAGTAGACCCTATTCCTGTGCATGATATTTCTGTTTATCAATGGGTTCGACCTGTAACCCACGATGAGTGTAAAGACCTAGTTCTCTGAGGCAGGCAGCTTTTTGTAAACGCCTCCACTCTCCTCTGCCTGTCAGTGAGTGTGTGCTGTGCCACACATTAAACCACACACAGGAACAGAAGACAAC
The DNA here is from genome assembly GCA_900302535.1 of Neoniphon sammara. NCBI lineage: Eukaryota > Metazoa > Chordata > Actinopteri > Holocentriformes > Holocentridae > Neoniphon > Neoniphon sammara. The sequence continues at coordinate 12,503 of OMKZ01028351.1, forward strand.
GGAGCTAAAAATAGGCGCCTACCTCAGAGAGATGTGATGGAGGTATAGCAAAATTTACTGGAATAAGGTGTTTGATGTACATTCCACTGAATGTCCATCGACCTTGTCAACAACAACAGAAGCACAAATCAACACACAATTCAAGGTAAACAGGGGAATTATTACTTATTTATTTTTTCTTTGATTCAGAAGCAGTACCCCTTACATGGTATAACATCGCTCCAGCCACTGATTGATGGGCTGTATTGACCTTCTGCTGGATCTTCTCTGCCCTAAGCTGGCAGAGTGGGGTAGCCCTGAACCATCTTTGTCTCTGGTTGGTATGTGCCTGTCCACAGCCCCATGACCTATGCCTGGTCTAAATATAAATCCAAGGGGGTGTTCAACTGCTAAGGTCACATTACATCATCGACAACCAACATATTCTCAATCAACTGACGCTCAGGCCATGATCTGCAGACTTGTCGAGAGCTTTATTACACCTTTGGCCACGCAAAAAGTCTTTGGAGGAGGCTTGAAAACTTCCTCCTGGGACGCTACAGCAACTGACAGATTATCCCTGTTGAGTGGGCCAAAACTACTGCAGCACTAAGTGATCGTTTTCTGTGATGCACACAACTTTAGCAACTTGAACAACTTGGCTACCAAGTGGAAGAAAGCCAGACTGAGGTCTTAAATTGTTGAGCTGTACTAAATTTGATGTGCTTTTCTTGAGATTTTTGGTGGACATGGGTAACGGAATAAACAAGGTACAGTATCACTTGAGATAGCATTGGATCTCTTCATTTTAAGGATGAATGTTTGCAGCTGTTTGAAAAGCCATGTAGACTTTATTAAAAACATTCAAATCTCAGTTACCTATTTTTACCTCTACACTCCTTTTTCACTTTGACAACTTCTGCAACCCTTATTAACCTCAGTTTCCTCACTTTACTTCAGGTCATGCCAGATCTTTATCTTGGAAACATCAAAGGTAAGTGTTCTTTCTCTGTGTAATTTGTGTACAAAATTGATTTATCATCAGAATAATGTAGTTGAGTGTTTTTCAGTTCCTCATACAGAGGGGCATGTGGTGAGATGCTACGCTGAGTTCAGTTTCTATAGGGTGGAGAAGACACAATATGAAGGAAAATCATTTAAATGGTATATTTGGATGTCACCTCTGCATTTTTGTGTGTATGTGTGTGTGCGTGGGTGTGACATCTTTGTCAGCAGTTGGCAAGAATAAATTAATTTCAAGGGTTGCTGTAAGTACGTGTCTTGTTTCAGTGTGGGAGGGGATGCCCCTTTGCACGGGGATGTCCCTCATGTGAACTCTATTCCACATATTTCCAAATAACATCAAACCAATGATTACTTGATTTGATGTTGATTTGTTTTTTTTCCTGTGCTCACATGAAATGGAGATGGCAGAGGTAACATCTTAAAGAAACAGACAAATTATTTTAGAAATGAAATGCTCAGGGAATCTTTGCCCTCTGACTACACCCTTCTTATCTATTACCTCTTATGTTTTATTATTTATTACATTTATTACTGAAAACTCACTCTAATACTGTTTTACTTTGTGTTCTGTACAAGAGCAAGTATAAATGTATAGCCAGCTTTGTGGTGTCAGGTGGCTGTTTATTGGTTTGTGCCAGAGATAGTAGTCAGCTGAAAGCCAGTTCTCTGTCACCAGCTTTAACAGGATATCAGCGCCTCGAGCACCCTAAGAATATTCATTTCACACCCAGCACACTGGGGTTAGGGTTAGGGTACACATGCTTCATTATGTGACCCATGAGAGAATAACTTACAGTGTAAACTTTACATAATCAGACTCTATTTCCTCTGCAAGTGTTTTAAGCATCTATACTATATATAACTGTTTGGATATATATTTTCATGTTATGTTGTAGGCTTTGATTTATATCTTAGAATTTACATGCATTCCTTTGACATGTGAAATGAGATGATTATTCATCTTTTATTTGGTTGACTGAAAGTGTGGTTGGGAATAAGCCTCATTTCCATCCAGTACTGACAGAAGGTTTTGTACAGGTCGCATGAGCATCCTGCAAACTTGCAAAGCATGAGAAAAAATGGCCTAGACACATCTGTCCTAAGTAGAAAACATTTGGCTTCCTTTTAAGGAACAAAATTTGATTAGAACATTTACTGTTTCTTGCTTTTGGGCCAAGCTGTTGGACTGTTTTAGAAACATTGGTTTTCCGGTTTTTCTTTCAGTTCAAAACAAGAGCAAACTTAATAAGCCATAAGGCCATATTTGCTTGGGAGACATTGGGGAGGGGGGGTTGTTGTTGGGTAGAAAACTCTTTATTTAAGTGGGACTTACATGGGGCGATTTATGATTGGAAGGAAAGGACATTTGCAATTTTTCATTTCTTTTCGATCCACAGATGCACAAGACAGGGAGCTGTTGGCACAACACAACATCACCCACATCTTGTCCATCCATGACACAGCTGCACCCATCCTGGAGGTGAGATGTCATGCCTTTATGTCTGTCTGCCAGACAAGTGTACCTGACCATTACACCAGTGCATGTACTGCCCAACCTGAACATCCTGGCTCATCACCTGTGTTACGGCCCACTACTGTGCCCACTGTGTAGCATTTATTATGAAAGGACCAAGGATGGCTGAGGTCCAGAGGCAGCTCTGGAGGCCATGCTGTCTAATCTGTCTTAATTTCAACATCATGACCTTGGCCTTCATCAAAGGTATAATCCTCCAGCTACCTGTCATCACAGTGCAACTGTATTACAGTATGAATGGTCATTCTAGATGTGTTTTGACAGGATGAATAGTGATAGATTAGGATATTATGTAATTTCAATAAAAGGCTGTTTTTATCACAGATATTGTTGCTAGCTTGGTAAAATAGATAACTGGAATTGGTGAGAAAGTTTTGCATGGAAAGTCCTTTTGACTTGTAGTATCAGTCACAAGACTGGGAATTCACCAGGTTTCACCTGTTAACTAAGATTATCTGGCTGAATGCAGTGCTACAATATTATGTAAGATTCTGTTGAATAATTTAAAATATGTCTTATTTTCAATTAATATTTGTCTGTGAGGATGTAGCCAAATTGACTGAATCTTCAAGAGGAGATCTGTTGAGCTCAAAGTGAAGTTCATAAAGACTTGAAAGTGCAACTTCACTGAAAGGTTTCTGGCTTTTCATTCTTTGTTCTTGCTACATTTAGATGTTGCGATTTGTGTATGAAAGATCAGGAGGGTGTGTATGTTATGTGTGTGTGTGTGTGTGAATGTGGGTTTAAGAAGAAAAGAAAATGCTGAGAAATACACTGCGAGGTGTGAGGGTGAGGTTGGAAAGTAGTAAGCTGTTTTCTTATAAGTATTTTGATAATTTTCCTAAAAACAGATACATGTAGTTTATGGAAGAAAAAAAAGTCAAAACAACTGAAAGGAAGTGTATTGCATAACTTAATAATCATGAAAAAATGCACTCAACGATTTTTAAGTAGCAACAAAGAGCAACAGTTACAACAGACTGAAACAGCTTCTGGGCCAAAGGTTCACCCAACTGAACCAGATGTTAATCATAATATATTAATATAGTAGCACATAATTATTTACTGTTTAATAATAAATATATCTGCTTTTGGATATGTTTAATGGTTTTGTCAACTGAGATGGACAAAAAGGTTGCACTAGTATGTTTTCCCTCTACCTATTACTTTTTGACATTTTTTTGTTTGGAAATCTTGAATTCCGCTGAGTTCATCAGTGTCCGCTTTCACAACTTTCATCTTTTGTTGCTGAAAGCAAGCCTGAAAAACATGCAGAGATTTCTATACACTTTCTCCATCCATGGCAGAATGTCAGTGTGTTTTCACAACCATTACACTAGAGAAACAGCAACTTCTATTACAGTATCACTACCCAGACTGGTCAACCACCAAGACTTTTAATAAGGTTTAAATTATGTAAGAGCCTACTGTCACATATGACACTATGTTGTCATTTATTAAGCATCTTATGATTTCTGTCTACGCGTCTTGATCTTGATGGTAGAACTATACCGCTCTGTATTTTCTTGTTTACCCTATATGTATGACATAAATGGTAACAGGCCTTTAGGGTGATGTGGCATAATGATGACTCAGGTCTATTACCAGTATAGACTAATGACCAGATGGATGGTTTATTTGCATAACTAACAGTCAACCCGCTGACTGATTGATTTCTTGGAAGACCGCACGGTGGTTCCTGAGAGAGGAAGGTATGGTTTGTGGCCACCAAGTCTCTATGGTCGGATGTGGCATATAAATATTAGGCCGGTTATCATGGATCATTTAAATATGAACTGACGCTGTGAGTTTTATGGAACAAAAAGTCATTCTCTAGATAGCATTCAGACTAGTGAAGAAAATGCACTGTGCATTTAACTTCATTGCATATCCACTAAGGAATTTCTTACAAGGTTTTTATAGTTTGTGTCTATTTGTTTTGGATTTTACACATATTGTAACTGACTCATTGTCATAAGGAGTGATTGCACAAAGATAATAAGACGTATCAGTATTATTCATTAGCATTATTGCATATTGCATATAGCATATTGCAACCCTTCCTGTAAAAAAAACTGTTTAAATTTGTCCAGTTCACTGATGCAGGAGTATTAGATACATGGCCGATATGTGCGTGTATACTGGTGTGTGTGCATCTGTGTGTATGCATATGTACATGCTGATGTTTGCCTATGTATGTGAATGTAAGCTGACCTTTCTGGAAGACTCCCATATAGCTCAGACTGTCCCAGAGGGCTCAGGGGCTTTTGCAGTCATACCGGGACAAGGTGGTTTCTGTCCACTGGGGCTGTGCGTGTACCATCAGCTGCCAGGTGCACATTGCAAAAGCACACACACACACACACACACACACAAGAGTAGATTCAAAAATCGTTATGTCATGGCCCTCCGCTGCTGAGAAACCGGGTCAGATAGGACAAGCCGTTAGGGGCTGTCCCCTAAACTGAGCAGAAACAAGAAGTATGCAGCCCCTTGCATTCAAATCCATGACCTGCCTTGATAGAGACCCTCTCCAAACTGTTTTGCAGTTACATACTTGGTCTGCACTTTGTTGACTGTCCGACAATAACCTCTGCACAATAAAATAACATCTTTTTCCTCTGCATAGGAGAAGTTGTATGAAGCTAAACTACCCCTCTTTACCTCCACAGGGCATGACATACCTCTGTATATCTGCCTCTGACCATTCTAAGCAAAACCTGTGAGTATTCTGTATGTAGAGATTCAAGGTATGCCAACAATGTTTTAAGGTTCTTGAATAGTTTTCTGTCTCTGTCATCCAGTGATCTATATTAAGTATAAATACTAAGTTATACTTAATTTACCCGTATGTTTTTATTTGATCATTTCATCAGAATTCAGCACTTCAGAGACAGTATCACATTTATCCATGAGTCTCGAATGAAAGGAGAAGGTGTCCTTGTCCACTGGTGAGTGAAAAGAAGTCCTGAAGCTTCTAAAGTTGTTTGGTTTGTTCTTTCTCATTCATCCCAGTTAGTCAATACTAGAGTAGCAGTTTACTACATAAAAATAACATGTAATGACATTTCTCCAGGCCTTTCACCTGAGTTTTGAGGTTTTTGTTACATCTTTTATATGTCTTGTGTGATCTTTAGAAGATACTTTGATGCTGAGAGCAGTTTAAAAACAAGGTGAAATGTCAGTACATGATTTAGTAATTTATTTTTTCTCTCACTTCATTAACAATTAAGGACCTATGCTATTTCTGTAGGCATTACAATGGTGACCAGAGGGGTAGTGGAAAGTAAATCAACCTTAACTTCGTTTATCCACGTTTTGATTTTTTTCCCTGATGTAAGTTTTTATGATGTAAAGTCATAATATGCTTTTATAAATACTATCAAACTAATGTAAATTGTACAATGATAGGGTATTTTAAGGTAAAAGCAGAAACTGATACTGAAAACCTAAAATATAATTGATTTTTGTTTATGCTGGTGGCTGTTTGCCTCATGATGACTACTGACTGGAAGTTAGAGTTCAGCCGTCTCTTTATTTACCACTCCATCAGCGAGGCATGCAAGACATGGAAATTTTATGAAAATATTTTAAAGAAGAAGGCAAAAAATGTGTTGAGGCTTATGTGGCAAATACCATTAATGAAACCACTGAATCACACTCAACCTGTTTTTTATGCTACTTTCATATCAAACATGCAAAAGAAGAGATTATCTTCTAATAAGCATAATTCCAGATGGGAAAATAAATAAATAAATAAATAAAAAATAAATAAATAAAACTTTCACTTCACACAGAAGGTTTTACTAACACAAAACGAAC